>JAODUO010001172.1:122500-137500 GCA_025642075.2 Ridgeia piscesae | reverse complement strand
TACAGTTCTTCGTCCAATCATTTAGTCGCTATTCAAATTAAAGCGATTTGAGGTTGGGCCAATCATTGGTGACGTTACGTGTAGTGTTCGAGAATAAACGTATTTACTATAATATGTTCCAATTGGTTATTTTTAGGAATTCCATTTAGTTGCTCTTTGATATCGGGTAATGGATTTCGTGTGGTACCCAAGGTCACGACCTGCGAGCACCCACGCACACAAATACGTGTATGCGCACGCGCGTGCACACGGCTTGACCAGTATTAGTTTAAATTGAATGTTTAAGGGAGAACATCGTATTACATGGCACGCGCGCGACATAGTGTTGTGAGTGTAAATCATATCACGTGATCGGGTGAACACGTGACCGCGCTAATCGGTGTCAACGAACGGCTGTGTTCGTATTAGTCACAGGGGTCAAGCAATTAATTATTATTATCGCAGGACGATATTTAATATTGTTCATTATAACTTCAGTTGATAGGTTAAAGCACATACAGTTAATACAACGTATTATGTTTGCGTAATGAAACGATACGAATGCATATTCCCCAAAACACAAGTATTGCAATTAGCGTTAAAGGGATACTCCAATCACAGCATTTACTTACATCTGTATAATATATTGGTTGCGTATAGTAATTGTGCACACAGATCGTTAATAAACAATTAATTATAGTATAATTGTACAAGAAATACTCCACGTTGGATTGAGGCCGCTGCCATCTTGAGACTTATCCGCTAGTGACGTAAACCGCTTACGTCACTGGCGCATGCACGTTCGAACATTTTACGTCTGTCCAACGGTATTTGATGTATCCAGTACGTCGCGGATTGCTTACGTCACTATCACAATTACTAGCGAAGATTCCGTAAATCCTTGCCTTTTTCAACAATGCGCCAGTGACGTAAACAATTTGGCTTACGTCACTGGCGCATAAGTCTCAAGATGGCAGCGCCCTGAATCTAAGTTAGCATATTTTTGATACAATTAAACTATAACTAATTGTTTATTAACGATCGTTGTGCACAATTACTAGGCACAACCAATATAGTATACATATGTAAGTTAATACTGTGAACCTCTCCCTGACTGGAGTATCCCAATGGTTAATCATAATATCTTCTGCTAATAAGTTTGACATATCCAACGCGCACTAGGGGCTTACCCAGCGACTAAAGCAGCTGGAACAACATTTCACTTCAACATTCCTAAAGTGCTCAGACCCCTTTTGTGTTCTAGGGGAAACATAAAGCGATTCAGATAATCGATGTTAGATGATACAGGAATCCGGAAAAACACAGAATTAGGAGGTTTTCCCCAAATCGCTTATCCCGCATGTCTGCGCGTAACCCACTTTCACACATGATGCGAACATTTGTGTCCAGTGTGCCAAGAAACTCTCTTGTTGTTCGCGGTGAAAACATCCCTGCAGTGTAGGCATGTCCACCCGAGCAATAAACACACTGAATGCGTATCATTGATAAAAGTAAGGTTGTTTGTTCCGTGTAGGAGGATCATTATTAGCAGAACGTTCGCGAAATTGGTTGTCCTGAAACAGAAAGTGCGTCCAAGAGAGTAGGCGCCGTTCAACGTCAAAGATATTTGCTGAATAGGAAGCGTGTCTCCTTGCACGTAAATGTCTGTACACCTTCCTTCACCTATCCCGTAGTCTTATTGGACCGTTGGGGCGCCACAGATGACCTGGCAACCAGCTCCCTCCATTCCTCTCGCCTCTCAGCCTTCCTCGTGGCGGCGCTCAGTGTCATGCCGTCCATTCCGGGATGTTGTCATCCCATCTCTTTTTCTGTCTGCCTCTTCTTCGCCCTCCTTGCACTGTGCCCTGCAGGATTGTCTTGGCAAGCCCTGAAGTCTTTACTAGACAAGTGTTTTGTTTCTAGTGTGAACATTGCGCTGGGGCAACTATCAGTGTGTATTTGTCTGTCACCTTTATGTCGTTTCACAGAACGTGTCAGTTCTCACTCAAAACATTGTCGCTTTCTTATCACATCAACTGGAGATTCTGTTTGTTGTTATCTAATTTCGTGTCGGATTTCTGTTTGCGTTTTTAAGTGTTTGTTACTTTATTTTATGTCGATAATGCACCCTTTTCTGGAACCAAATAATAGCCGTTGCTGGGGCGCAGTGTCGCTGTGGCTAGAGCGTCTAACTCTCAACCCAGAGTACCAGGGATAGAATATTGTGCTTCCATTTAGAGTTTAATTTGACACACAGTTAACGTACTTTTTATTTAATAATAAAACAAATAGTCCCCCGCATTTAATGCAGGCGAACGCGCCAGTTGAGCAAAGGCGCTACATAATGTGAAGGCCCTATACCCCTATTGGTTTCATTCGCACGGAACAGAATGTGAATATGTGAAACAGTACAAACCAATGGTCATAAGCAAAGGGGTTTCATGGCGAATAGACGATTTAGACGAAGCAGTGAAATCCAGTCCAACATGAAAAATCGACGTACAAATATAAGAAAAGAAGATTGCCATGTTTTGGAAATGCTGACAAATAAACGCAGCTACTGAAACACTTCCTATCACAGATACCAGAAGGAAAGCGGAAATCAGAACTTACTTGGAACCAGCCGGAAAGTATATTTTCGCATTTCTATATAGAGGTATATGTTAGATTATTTAAGCTGTTAGATTACCCATTTGGGTAGAACTGTACGTCCGCAGGAATTTTTCAGAGCGACGACGTAATGTTTTTATGGATATCTGTGCATGATGCAGAGGTAAGTCTTAAATAAAAATATTGAATTGAATAAAAAACAGTAACACCTGCCTCTAGTAGACGGTTCAAATATTGCACAAAAGCGCGGTTCCCAGCATACGCTCTTGTTCCACGTCGTTGCTAACTTTGAAAGCAGCGGAGACGCGCCGTCGTCCAGCATCTGAGCTTATGTGCCCTCGTAAAACTGTCTGAACATGCCGGTGAACATGTCAAGACAACCCACAATTTTGTCAATATGTTCCGGATACTTTCGCGTCTCATCGTGTCACAGACCGGTCGTCAGGTCGACACAGATGGCATAGTGATCGCCGTTTTGCTCTTCATTTTGTCTAAGTTAGCGAGCTGCAACTATGACGCCAACTGTGTCTCTGCTTGCTCTGAACCTTGAAGCTATACTGGCTTCTTGGAATAAGATGATCTTGCTCCAAATGGACGCTCAAGCGGTTTAAGAGTAGGGACCTGCGTGAGAAGGGACTTTCCAGCGGTAGACAACAGGGAGATACAACGTTGGCTGTCGCATGCTTGATGATTGTGCTTGTTCTTGTACAGATGAACAACAGAGGCGCCCTTCAGCTCCTGGTGGATCACTTCTGCAGACCACGTGGCATGGAACAGTGTCGCGAAGAAGACATGGGCCGGTAGTTTGTCTTGACACGCGTTGTAAGTCTATGATAGGGAGCCTATGTTCCTGGGCGTTTACCAATGGAGAGTAGCGTGATTGTTTCCCGTACCTCAGCTACAGTAATAGGTTCTGCCAACGACCAGTGATTGTACCAAACTGTGGCACAACGGTATTTCTGATTTAAGACAGCAGGTTGACAACATGACACTCTACAATATTAAATATAAAATGTATTAGGCCTACATCAAATATAAAAGCTAACATAATTATAGCATGACTTACGAATATATGTCCAAACAAATCAGGTCCGGTTCCAGTGGAGCAAGTGTCCCACTTTCCCACCCTGCGGACGCCCGTAGGAAATTTTGTAATGCAAACACTAACTTTCGTGTGCAACCTAGGCATGCGTATTGAAATATGCTCGAAAGTTTTACTGTAGGGAGACCGCCATTTTCAACATGGCGACAATCCAGGCTTGCTTGTTCGATATACTAACATTGGCACTGTATGGTGTTTCTGTAATTGCACCAACTCTTTGGAATATGCCTCCTTTGTGTTAGATCAGTTAAAACTATGAAATAATTCCGTCGTCGCTTAAGTACGAACCCATGTAACCTTGTTTGTTCACCATAGCTCCTTGGCGTATCAATACATTTAACAAGATTTAACAAGATTGCCACCTAGAGATTCAACTCTAGATGGCAGGTGGACTAGGAAGCCATTTGGCTTATCGAGAGTCCAACCTATCTATCTAAGTATACCCCGCCCTTCTTAGGGATATGTCGATTTTATTTTTAAATATATTAACACTACTAGCACCTACACAATCAGCTGATAATCTGTTCCATCCGTTTACTGTTCTTTGTGAAATTTGTTGACAATTGGAATATTGCTTACTGACTATGCGTTTGACCAACCCTTTTGTTTTGATGTTCCCCTTAACTTGGTTTCCAATTATTTAGGCGCAATATAAATGACCTTTATTATTATAATTATATTGTTGAATACGAAATTGTTACAAGTAACGTTAGACGTCACGTGACACATTTCCAACTATGATTTTGTTACTCTGGGTGCCCACGGTGCAACTGTTGTTGCTGTATGTGATTTATTCAACAAACCAATATAAATGTAAGCAAAGGTCAGTTCTCGGTCAGTTCTATCTAGTCCTCAGGACTGGTCAAAGTAAGCTATATCCATTCAAACGAACACTACCTCGACTTATCGCGGAAGCATCCAGCCACGCTTCAATTAATGCGCGAAAACAAATATCTATCACTGTCTGTAGCCAGTTATTCATTTATGCATCTGAATGAAATGGAGCAATGTAGAGTGAACGAACATACACAATGTTAATTCATAATACATCATCACAGTCACCCATATGTAGTATTTAGAGGTTGTGAGTACATACACTCTGCGAGTGAGTACATAAAATTTTTTTTGCAGCGTTCGTCAAAAAAATACAGGAGTATAAAAGTATAAAATACAGATAAATTCATTATTAAAACAGTATGTAAACATTAATCATAATAAAATAAAACACTAATCTATAATATAATTGTAAATTATAGTTATAATTGTGGTCGTCCTTTCACAAATAAAAAACAAAACAAAATACAACATACACACATAATGATTGACGTGTCTCTCAGGGAAACGTCAGAGGGACTTGTCGTTGAGAAGACATTGGAATAAATGAGCCACGCTTCCTATTTGTTTTAGACGTGATAGTTCTGAACCTTCTGGACGAGGGCAGAAGGACGTACTCGTTATGTAGAATAAAACATGTGTATCGTCATTAATGATTTTAGTGGCTTTACGCAATACCTGCTTTTCATACAAAGCAGTGAGAGTGGATTGTTTGAAGTCGATTACTTTACTGCTAATATTTAGAATGCGCTGCAAATTATTCTTGTCTTTCTGACTGACGTTCCCAAACCAACACATAAAAGAAATGTCAAAACCCTCTGGATACAAGACTTATAAAACATGGATACAATGGCGCTACCCACGTTAAAAGAGCGACGTTTGTTTGAAGCAGTAAAGACGTTGCTGACATTTCTTATAATTATGTGACACTGCAGTGGCGGTCCCACTTCAACCTATTGTCAGTTGTTGTGCCGAGATATTTATACTCGCCAACTATCTCTACCTTGTTATCGTGGATGACAGTATCAGACTGGGATGGAGGGTATTTCCTAAAACCAATGCATATGTCTTTGGTTTTTGAAGACGAAGTTAAAATGTTACGGCTTGCGTTAACAATTTATAATCTAGTTATGCTACATAAACACAATTGAACACGTGTTGCAGCCTTTACATATCGGTTGCTATATATACTGGATTCATAATTATACTTTATCAAAGCTTGGTATATAAGTAATAATTAGACTGAGTGTTGGTGTAAACGTTAATTCAAACTTTCATATTCTTGTAGGAAAATTGTTCTATAAACTGAAAACCCGTACTACATGCCTGCACGTAGGAATGATTGTATTCGATTTCACCATTTCTCTCTACTAATACTAATACACACGGCTTTGTGTCATTCTAGAATATTTATATTTATAACTTATAATTATTTATAATTTTTTTGATTGTGTTTGTTATGATTATAATTATCACATGTTCTCTAAAAGTAACTCATCAGATGATCTGAAAGCGAAGTGTTGCTACCCTAAGGCATAAACACCATATTTGTTTTGTTTTTGAAAGTAATAAAACATTGGTTTTGTGTGTCGCAGAAACCTTTCACTCGTAATATATTCGTATTGCTTTTTTCTGTAATATACAGAGACGTTTGCTCGCAATCCGGTCTAATTTCTATGTATTGTTGGATTTTTTATAATCTTAAACTCTTTGTAATGTAGGCAATTTTTATTTATGCTGTTAATGTGAACAGCTTCGTAGCATCGATTGTAGTAAAACATAACGCCATGAGGTAAACAGTTCACCATTTTATTTCCTAATACTGAAATATAATCTCAATTGTTACAGGTAATGTATCATACGATTTGCTCTATTCAATTGCACATGTGCGATTATGTTAATTTCGTTGCTAATCTGTGCAGAGCCAGGAAGCGACTTGTAACATACCAAGACGTTACCTTTCCGCATTGCTTACACCCCGATCTAGACCCTACTTGTTGTTTGGTACTTTATGCACAGTTATCTATTTGGCAAGGTTATTTCGGCTGTTATTGTTGTTACAACGCTTTGGTGATATGGGCCTAATAGAGTTAATAAAAAGGAACAACTTCCAACAGCAATCATTATTATTAACGTCAGTTGTTTACCAGAAACAAATTAAAACACACATCCATCGAAAGTCTGTGGACTGCGCCATTTTATCAACAAAATGACGTAGCGAAGTCGACTTGGTTGGCATGAACTGTGCATACTGCTTATTGACAACTCCGTCGGGTGGCGCTGTGCCTACTCGTGACGATCTTTTACTTTCCGACCTAACCATGAAAACGACCACCAGCGAGCCGATTAAATAAAATCTTTTGGGACAACTTCGAAAGAGCCGTTTATAATTACCCATTTACAATCGACGGTTGTCGTTAACAGGACTAATCCTTATTGTCGCAGGTGCCATCGGGTCAGCTGATGTCAGCACCAGGCGACCCTGGCAATTGTCATCATCTTCTAGACGTATATTGGCGTATCCACATGTAACGAACTGCTGGAAACATCGTTAAGACCAAGACATCGTTAAGACGCAGTCAGGATTAGCCGGCTGTCATTGAGTGATGCAGCAGGTGTCTGCAAGTACGCTGCAGTAGGCACGGATTAGCGGTGTAACAGTTACTATGTTTAGCCTCAACCGGTAGTGCCATTTTGCCGTTTAAAAAGAAATTATTGCGACAATGGATCATGCTGCAGTCAGAATGCACTTTTGAGAAATGATTTATTTACACAATGCATCTGCACTGACATAAGTGCATTTGAGTATTCAGGTGTGATTGTAGAAGCTGTTGACAATGAAATGGTGTATTTTCAGCTGAGTTTAAGGAGCGGAAGGAAATTTGGCAGTAAAGAGCTACAAGACCATTGTAGTTGTGCGTAATAATGTGGGAACTAATTTGTGAACAGTGACTGATGGCGCTGTTGCATGTTGCATGCGAGAGCTTGAAATAAGAGATTTTGTTTTTAATGGATCAGCACGTCAGTGCGAGTAAAGAGTAGAGTAAAGAGTAAAAGTAGTAGTAAAGAGTGAGATTAAGAGTAAAGAGTAAAATTTATTCGCAACGCAGCATGTACAAGAACACACATGAGCATAATAATAAATTGTCAGCATGCTGCACTGCTAAGTTGGCTAAAAGCCGTCTTCCAGTGACACCATCTTCATTAAACAATAACCATCATTACTGTGGGTATACAGTACACAGTTGTAGTATTACAACACATTACAACAGGAAAATTATCACAGTAAAATTACACATATTGTTAGACATCACCAAGACTGTACTAATACAATGAATATATAAAGTATGCAGCTTGTCACTGTTTCTGGTGATATCTGAGATGCTTGAACCAATTACAATATAAATTAGAATAAGTATGTTTTTATGTAAAAAGCATGGATAAGCATGGATGAATCCAAACAAGATTTAGCATGACTTGGGCATGTTATAACTATGAAATAAAACACTATGGTATGTAGCAACTTAATTGCATTCTTGACATCCAGGGTTTAAACATATTACTAGACTTTTGTACTTTGCGATGATAATGACTGTAGGGGAGAAGTATAAGACTATTTGGTGGTCACGTTTTCTTATAATCAGACAAAACCTTAACATAGCCACCGATGTGAAAGTTAATTGTAGCTGCCTCTGATGCACTACCGCAGATGTATCAAGTGTTTTGCGCCTCGCTAAGACGGTCGCTTGTATTTTATATCAAACCACTAGTTGTCATATTCCCGTTGGTATTTACGGTGAATTGCAGGTACACTTTTCCACCTCCCACGTCGTTTAATTAGGGTCTAGCTCATCTTCGTTCGATAATAATGTTAAGCAGCAGTATGCCTGAAATACGCTTACAAACAAATATGCAAGCATCATTGTACTGTATATGTGCAAAGCACAGGACCCGTAATTATAATAAACGTGTTTTTTAAGGACAGGAAGTGTTTTTCAACACGGCATTTGTGTTTACTTCAGTCGGTGCGACATATTTCTAGGTCATATCTCCCAAAGTACGTTTGTACTTATAATATAACAATGACAAATGTCTGCGCCAAAATAAAATGTTGTGACTGGTCGCGTCTGTATGTATCTTAACGACAACGAATTGTTTTAATTAAAGTATCTCAGTTCTGTAGTTTTTCTCTCAAAGTTCATCTAAATAAATAATATTGTCAAATTGTTATGCTTTTGCTGGCCTGATTTATTTCAACAATGCTGTAGGCCTAAACAAAGACTTTGATAAAAAAAATCCCCCACTTAAAACATATTGTACATTCAAGTTTGAAAATATTTTGTTTTTATCTCATTTCAATTATCTTCGTGTTTCTCGCGTTTGTCCACAGCCAAAACGTGTAGCGGGTCGTTAAGCAGCCACTCTCAGGGCGCCAAGTACAGCTCGTCGATGCCAGTTTCGGGTCGCCAGGTGCAGCCCGCCGATGCCACTCTCGGGTCGCCAGGTACAGCCCGCCGATGCCACTCTCGGATCGCCTGATGCAGCCCGCTGATGCCACTCTCGGGTCACCAGGTACAGCTCATCGATGCCACTCTCGGATCGCCAGATGCAGCCCACCGATGCCACTCTCGGGTCGCCAGGTGCAGCCCGCCGATGTCACTTTCGGGTCGGCAGGAGCAGCCCGCCGATGCCACTTTCGGGTCGCCAGGTGCAGCCCGCCGATGTCACTTTCGGGTCGGCAGGAGCAGCCCGCCGATGTCACTTTCGGGTCGCCAGGTGCAGCCCGCCGATGTCACTTTCGGGTCGGCAGGAGCAGCCCGCCGATGCCACTTCTCGGGTCGCCAGGTAGCAGCCCGCCGATGTCACTTTCGGGTCGCCAGGTGCAGCCCGCCGATGTCACTTTCGGGTCGGCAGGAGCAGCCCGCCGATGCCACTTTCGGGTCGCCAGGTGCAGCCCGCCGATGTCACTTTCGGGTCGGCAGGAGCAGCCCGCCGATGCCACTTTCGGGTCGCCAGGTGCAGCCCGCCGATGTCACTTTCAGGTCGGCAGGACAGCTCGTCGATGTCACTCTCGGGTCGCCAGGTACAGCTCGTCGATGCCACTCTCGGGTCGCCAGGTACAGCTCGTCGATGCCACTCTCGGGTCGCCATGTGCAACCCGCCGATGCCACTCTCGGGTCAACAATGTCAAGTATATAGCGTCTACATAACTTGGACGATTACATCACTATTTTATAATAGCTGATCATGTTTAATGTTTATTTGATCTATTTGTTATATGCATGTTAAGCCTATGTTTACATTAATCTTTGTTTACAAATTGTGTGGTAAAAAACAATAATAATATATGATCTTAATTATTTTATTTCGTAATTTATAATATATATATATATATATATATATATATATATATATATATATATATATATAACACAATTATTTTATTCAGATGTACTTAGTTAACTTAGTTAAGTGTTTTTCTCTCACAAACACTTAGGTATTCAATATCAAGGGCTCTGAAGTGCATTTGGCTTGGCGCTCAACAAAATAAATATTATTATATAATGGACTTTAATTTCTGCGCTCCGGATCATGGTACAAAATAACGTGATTTTTTATGGCATTTAGATTTAAACTACTTTCTTTGTGACGCTACTATTGAGTCATGGACAGTAAATACTTATTTTATCACATTTGTTATTATAATATCACTTCAGCACTTGGTATGTTTTTCGATATATTTTTACTTTTAGCGAATATAATTTATGGTATTATGTCATTGGACATTGGTTTTTAAAATATGGACGATTTCTGAGTACAACTTTAAACGAACGACGTGTTATCAATACTAGATACAACTTTAGTATCGCAATGTCCCATCATTACTGCAATGCTGTGTAACGCACTCGCTCAGAGTTAACTAATGTCCTGTGATCTTAGACCAATGCCAGTGACGCAGTCGTTCAGGATTAATTAACATCCCAACCTTAGACCAATGCCCGTGACGCAGTCGTTCAGGATTAACTAACATCCCAACCTTAGACCAATGCCCGTGACGCAGTCGTTCAGGATTAACTAACATCCCAACCTTAGACCAATGCCCGTGACGCAGTCGTTCAGGATTAATTAACATCCCAACCTTAGACCAATGCCCGTGACGCAGTCGTTCAGGATTAACTAACATCCCAACCTTAGACCAATGCCCGTGACGCAGTCGTTCAGGATTAACTAACATCCCAACCTTAGACCAATGCCCGTGACGCAGTCGTTCAGGATTAATTAACATCCCAACCTTAGACCAATGCCCGTGACGCAGTCGTTCAGGATTAATTAACATCCCAACCTTAGAGCAATGTCCTGTGACGCAGTCTTCCATAGAACAAAGCTTTGTTACTCAGTCGTCCAGAAGTTAACCAATGCAAATCGCTGCACCGTCCCTGTAACATCGGTTTCTTCCGGGTGTGCACATTGAAACGAAGCTTTTCGCAGAACGCGAAGACAACTTGCTTTCTGGGATTACGTGAAACTAGGTCATTCACGTAATGTCATCAGTGTGTGGGTGGACGGAGGATTACGGAGCTGCATACACATGAACCTGGCCCTTGTCTATCTGTAATAGGTATCATATATATGCAAATAAACAAAAAGTAAGTGGGTCTCGATACATGGCGAAACTCCGCGCGACTGGAGCTGATTGGGGACTGGACACAAGAATAATATTCTAACGATGGATGACAGTTGTAGCTTCCGACTGATGAATACTAGGAAAACCAGGTTTTACAAATATTGTGTTATACCTTTCTTATCTTAAATGTCCGATTTAATATTGAGTTTACCACACTATCATAGACATATAGCGATTTACGTAGTGCAGATGATAGACACGATTTTAGGCCGTATGTGTCTTTTACGGGATTTTCATTTTACATTGCTGTACGTTGTGGTTTCAATAAGCACTTATATCTGACAAGTTGTCTAAATGCACATAATCATAACACATGTATACGTTTGGCCCAAATAGGTTGTACTGCGCGAAAAATGGCACTCTTCATTATCAGTCCAGATCGCCAGACACAAGTACTTGCTGCTAATGCTATGGAAACCACCATAATAATCGATTAAAATTCATGATTTCCGTGATCATTGTCACCGGCAAAGTGTTCCAAGCTTCTGCTTGTAATAATTCTTCGCACAATAAAACTGAAATATGCTATTTGGGAACAGTTCGATTATTACAACCAAAAACAAAACTTAAGTTCGATATGTTAACCTGGAGAATATGGACTTCCTGCCCCCAACTGCACCCAGCCTCGTTTTCGCGCGCGAGACTTACACGCCCTATTGCAGTCGTAGTCAGTAGGCGAATAACTCAGTTGCTGTGATATGTACCGTGTTTATTGCTCCATGTGTGGAAAGGAAATGCATATCTATTGAGGTAAATTTTCATGTAGCGTAGTATCAAATCTTCAGATCTGCCTAAAGCGTTTCACTTTACTCACCGGGGGCCGGTTTCATAGAGCTCGCTTACGACGTTGTAGCGAGCGATAACTCGTCGAAAGCCTAAAACGTCATAAAATTACGCTAGTTGCGTTTCACGAGTCTGCTCCATAGTTGCACTTAGGCTGCGCCCTGTATTTAGTAGACGTAACTTTACGGTGGTCGAACTATTTACGTGATGCTCCTCAAGTTCGTTGATGTTCCCGACACGCCCACTCTCAACTTATTATGTTGAATGTTTACACCGGATATCCTTTACATTCATCATAGCACGTCATTTGCTATACGAACGGCAAAGGCGGCAGCTAAAATGAAAAAGGGTGTCTATAGACACCACAAATACAGGGATTCCCTGTATTTTGGTGACCTAATTAGGTCAAGTCTACGTCGATTTGTGCTAAAATGCTAAATTGGACTTGTGTAACTGGCTGTAAGCTATACTGAATAGTCGCTGTTAGCTGCGACCAGTAGACCGCATAATTGCTTGTAAAGTTACGCGGCTTTATAAAACGGGTCCGGCAGAATTGTTCAATCGAACACCATTTCGAAAAGTATGGGAAGCATTCAGCCACACTGCAGTTAATGCGTATAAACTAAGCTCAGTCCGTCTGTCTGTAGCCGTGAACTCTATAAACACGGACACTGGTCAATCATGAACGACCAAGGCACGAAACAGGATTTATTATCTTAAATATATTTAATATAGTACGATAAGAAAGAGAACCTCGTCGTTTAACGTAACTCAACCCATTCAGATTTGATTCATGCGAAATCTTGCAAAAATATTGAGTACCAGAAACCATATAATATCTTATCAAAGAGGAAGATTTCTCTATTATCTGTAATTTAGTGAGAGCATCTGAAAACTGGTATGTATAAAATCACATGCGTAATTTCCCCTATATTGTAAATATATATATATATATATATATATATATATATATATATATATATATATATATATACAATACACACACACACACAAATATATATATATATATATATATATATATATATATATATATATATATATATATATATAGAGAGAGAGAGAGAGAGAGAGAGAGAGAGAGAGAGAGAGAGAGAAAGACAACTATGTAATTCATGTTGTTTGACAAGCAAAAATATTGACTAATATATTATATATATATATATATATCAGTCAGAATTATTATATTTGCTTGTCAAACAACATGGAAATTACGATGTAGTTGGGGATGTTTGTCTCTCTCAGACGGGTGTGGCACTGTACCGTGTTTCGAGTTTAATAGCAGTTACATAAAAGACAACATCCAGAAGAACGTATTAACACCGCCAAATCGGATTAACAGAAATGTCAGGTCGCGCGCACAAACACCAAGCTTTACACTTCGACTGCAAGCAGCGTGTGACAGATTCGATAATTCTATTTCAGTGAAATGTCGAGAGAGTTTGCGAGTGCGAAAACGACTTTGTAAATTGATGGGTTGTCCCGAATGATCTGGCTGCGGTAATTCGAAGCCAGCGGAGATTGTTTGCCGAGATTATCAAAGTGTGGTGATAATGCACAAGTAGATGTCCACCATTAAAGACACGACCATGATTGGTGGCAGTGACGGAAGAACGCGATCAAAGTACCAATAAAGTAAAGATTTGACGTAGTAAGTTTATCAGAGTACAGTTATAGTAAGATTATGAGTTCAAGGAAAGTCAACCATTAATACTCGTGTTAAATTTAAGGTACTTTTTTAAATGCCGCGGTATCAGCAATGACCCTTTGTCCTGTATGTATATATATATATATATATATATATATATATATATATATATATATATATATATATATATATATATATATATAACATATAACCAATAATAATTGAAATACATCTTAGACTATCATTTATGCAATCAAACATAATCATATTAAAATGTTTAAATATAAATAATCAAATCAAGATTGTGAACTTACAAGAATGGTAACTAAACGTCCACGGGTCGTCCGATTGCTATTTGTGTATGATGTATATTTTGGTTACTGTAAATATCATACAAAGACTCGAGCTTATGAGAAAGTACGTGTATATGCTCGTCACGCAATATTACGAGTGTTTGTAAATGTCTTGATTTCGGCTCCAGCAACAGAATTGAGCGGGGCCCGAACGGAGTCGAGACGAAGTCGAGATCGGGGCACCTGGAAACCCTCTTTAACACACCTTGCAGTGGTGATCTTATCCGGACTTGTTTTCTTGGTTTGGGTTTATTTTGGCCAAAAACGGTCAGGCCAGTGACTGGGTGCGCACGCGATATTGTTTGGTCGTGTGTCTGTGGAACCGATTGGCTCGTTTTGTTGGTCATGTCACAATGCATACATCGTAAGTTAATGATCGCTCCTGAGCAAGAATGGAAGTTATACATGGAGGCAAGATCTAGCAAAGATTTAACGAAGATGGATTATAATTGGACAGAACACTCAACATGGCAAACGGTGCACCGACAATGTGGAGGTCTTGATGACCCGTTCACCTATTCACCAAACTGGCCCAGTGACGTAACGAATACAACTACGTTTATTTCAGGATACGTATAAATAAACAGCCTTTAAGATGTAAATAAGTTAAACATAAGAAGATAAGAAAAGGTAATAAGTTAGGTAAAGTCAATAAATAAGCGAAGAGAAGAAATATAACAATTACGTAAATATGTAGAAATCTTAAACTAAACAAAACATACATCATATCAGCCGACATGGGCGTTGATGAGAAAAAGCTGACACCTGTAGTTGTAAATGGATAATAAAAACGAAGAGACGACGGTAATTAGGCTTAAGTATGTGATTGATTTAGTCGACGCAGTGCGACAATGTTACGATTAATTAAATCAGTCATTGTGGCGTACTGATTGGTGCAATCAGTCATATTCATGTTATTTATTTTAAACAGAGATACGTGCTACTGTTGTCTCCGGGCGGCCTTGTCGCACTGTCAGCGGTAGTTAAA
>JAODUO010001172.1:107500-120000 GCA_025642075.2 Ridgeia piscesae | reverse complement strand
GAGCGATATCCGTATCACTACGGCAAGGTGTACAGTATGTCGACTTGCTTGTGTTGTCGAGCACAGTCACCGATAGTCACGTGTCCGGCCCAGCTGGAACTCTCTGTCCGTTTGGTTTTAAAAGTTTGCGATTGTCAAAGGTTCATTTATGTGACGTCAAATTAGAGTAGTAAAGTGGCAGGAAGTTGTTGCAGTAGCATCAAAGAAGGAACACGAGACGACAAAGAGTACACGTGTTTGGCTAATGACGACGCTACTTTGGACAAAGACAACCGGAATTTGTCAAAGGCAAAGATAACACGTCTTTGTACAAAGACAAAGACAGCATGTATTTGTACAAAGGCAAAAACAACACGTTTTTGTACAAAGATAAAGACAATACGTCTTTGTACAAAGGCAAAGATAACAAGTCTCTGTACAAAGATAAAGACAACATGTCTTTGTACGAAGATAAAGGCAACATGTTTTTTTCTCAAAGACAACGACAACACATCTTTATACACAGACAAAAACAATACGTATTCGGACAAAGACAAAGCCAGCATGTACAAGGACAAAAACAACACATCTTTGAACAAGGACAAAGGCAATACCTGTTTGACGTTACTGCAATCATAACTTCTTGCCATGTTGCTCCTTTAATTTGACGTCACATAATTCCATATTTGACAATGGAAACGGGTGTTCAGTGAACTCATAAGGTTGTTCTTAATTATGCCCATGTGTCAAACTGGCTTGAATCAACCATCGTGATGTATCTGTCCGCGAGATGCACTGTTTGTTATAATTGTAACACTTCAATAGCGCCTATATCCTTGAAAAATCATGGTCAGAGGCGCAACAAACAAAACAATTTAACGTAATCATAAACGGGAACAGGCAATTTTGCCTTTGAGTGGGCTGCATATAGACAAGTGCTTAGAATAATTTAATATTGTTAAATTCGATCCTTACTGGCATACTATAATCCGTTGTAAAATCCCGTGTGCTCGGAGTAGTGGAATACCGTTAAATCGAACCCGTGATTATATATATATATATATATATATATATATATATATATATATTATATGTTATGTTATGTTATGTGTATGTGTATGTGTATGTGTATGTGTATGTGTATGTGTATGTGTATGTGTATGTGTATGTGTATGTGTATGTATATGTATATGTATATGTATATGTATATGTATATGTATATATATATATATATATATATATATATATATATATATATATATATATATATATGTATATATATATATATATATGAGAGAGAGAGAGAGAAAGAGAGAGAGAGAGAGAGAGAGAGAGAGAGAGAGAGAGAGAGAGAGAGAGAGAGAGAGAGAGAGAGAGAGAGAGAGAGAGAGAGAGAGAGAGAGAGAGAGAGAGAGAGAGAGAGAGAGAGAGAGAGAGAGAGAGAGAGAGAGAGAGAGAGAGAGAGAGAGAGAGAGAGAGAGAGAGAGAGAGAGAGAGGCAGAGCAGGGCAGAGCAGGGCAGGGCAGGGCAGGGCAGGCAGAGCAGAGCAGAGCAGAGCAGAGCAGAGCAGAGCAGAGCAGAGCAGAGCAGAGCAGAGCAGAGCAGAGCAGAGCAGAGCAGAGCAGAGCAGAGCAGAGCAGAGCAGATGTTTGTGACGACAGAACATGTTGGAATTTGATTGACAAGGAGATTGTTGAATGGTGAGCATCTGCCTGAGAGAGGGGAGGAATGAATAGAGGACCGGGCTGATGGGTGGGAGGAAAGTGGAAGAGTAATGGGAGATAAAGGGGTATGACATAAGCACAAGAAAATGTGTTTTCCATGTGTGACACTAACACATCTGTACGGTCTGGATACTAAGGCAATGACAAAAATACAAAAGTTGATAATCCATCCATGTTTCTGAAATATACGGTGTCGAACGGTACGTGAAATAATGTGGAATTGAGAAAGGAGTTTGGCTTAGTTGTTTATAAAGAAACTGTCGATGAGACAGTTAGAGTTGGCTGGACTTGTATAGATAATGGGCGAACAACGTTGACAAAGAAATCCCGGAGAGTAGAAGGTAAATGGAGACAAGGACGACCTAAACTGGGATTTTAAAATGAGTAGCAAATGAGAGCAACATGCAGAGGGATTGGAAGACGGTTCGTGGAGAGGGCTGCACAAAGACAGTGGGACAGAAACCCAAAAGCAGTATCTCAAGACTTGTCTCATTTCTGTCCTTGTGGACAATAGATAGAACAAATGACGTACGCACGTACTGCATGCATGCGCACATGCACGCCCATGCGCGCGTGGACACACACACACACACACACACACACACACACACACACACACACACACACACACACACACACACACACACACACACACACACACACACACACGCACACACACCCTAATGTGTTTAAAATTGTTTTCGAATTACCAAAAAAAGGATTGCAATGTTGAAATTAAAATGGACACGCCAACAATCCGACACGAGAGCATCTGAGTACAATTCCAAATGAAAAAACAATGTTACGTAAAATGTGAATAATGGCCTTATACATGAGCATATTGGATTAACCAGAGTACATACAAAGTGTGGGAATGCTGTTGGGTATTGATCAAATTCTTTCTAGGTTGTTAAAGACAGGACGCCGTCAATGATTCACAATACACCCACGCTAATTGAAAAGGGCAAAGATGCGCGGCTTTGGTCTACATTTATTTTTAGCGATTCAACAAATGCAGAAATTTGGCAGAAACCAGCTTATGACAGACGGCTAGTGAATCAAATATATGTGATAGGTTTGTGTTTGGAGAAAGGTGAAAAACGTCGAACGATCTATCTCAACTTGTAATCAATACGGTGCGAAAACATCGTAATTAATCTGTTGCTGGTTATTTATAATTTGTTCCGATAGTATAATGAGCGGTGGAATCGGGAACAACGGAAACACTGCGGGATAATGGGATATGCATAGCCTACTTGCGAGAACATCTGAATAATACAGCGCATGCTCAGATGAAAGATATCCCAGATCAAATATTGCCGGAATAAATGCGGTTTATTCAATAGCAACATATGCATATATTATGAAACAAATTGTTATAAAATTATTATGATGCACTGCTGCTGAGGAGATGGTGTATAGCTGAAGTCGTACGACTTATAAAGTGCTATGACATTTTCAATCAAAATAAGAGCACATAAACAGTACTATAATGTGCACATGAAATAGTTAATAACTTACTACGAACAAGAAGCAATAAGATATATAAAAAGGTAAACCAGTAAGTATTCGTATACT
Organism: Ridgeia piscesae; assembly: GCA_025642075.2. NCBI lineage: Eukaryota > Metazoa > Annelida > Polychaeta > Sabellida > Siboglinidae > Ridgeia > Ridgeia piscesae. The sequence continues at coordinate 116,719 of JAODUO010001172.1, read as the reverse complement.
TGTAAGCTGATTACGTTTCAGTAATACGTGAACGTTTTTCACATGCGGCGGGTTCCCTCTGTAATTAAGAAACATGTTTAGACTGGACACAACTGTTTCACATGTGATGTCCATGGGTCGAAGGATATTGACCAAGAGACGGACCTTGGAGTGCTTCCTGTTGTGGCGTTGCGTCTAGAAAACATCTATTAACGGGAGATGTGATAATTGAAACATCTGAGAGAGTGCGGGTCACGAGTCGACTCTTCCTGTTTTGCTCTGTGGTTACGTTGAGTTGTCCGAGGTGCGTGATCATCGTACAACTGTGATGCACGTGCGGCACTCTGTCACGTGTTTGTAACGTAATTGTGTCCGCCTACACTAGATCATAGCGGGAGACTGGAAATACTACACTCTTATCTGTGGTTTCTCAACAGTCATTACGCATCAGATTTCTACAGTGGATGAATAGTTTAACTCAATTCGCACGTCGTCGTTCTGTAAACGCAAAACCGGTTAGAGTCTACAACATGTATCTTATGTACATGTATTGACAAAGGCCAACGTGCATTTCGGGTAATACAGGAGCGACCGTAGGTCACTTAGACGGTGTTAATTGTGCCCAAGACGTCATACAGTACAATGGTGCGTATTCGTAAATATTTACCTCTTTCTGTTGCAAAACCTTTTGCAAGTGCGCTAGCCAGTAGTAGGCTAGACTATTGTAATTCTCCTTTTTAAATATCGCCTTTGCACCATGTTCAAAATTGCTTAGCATCGGTTGTGACTAATTGCAAGTTTTACTCGTGCTAAGCCGCTTTTAAAGTCTCTGCATTGGCTTCCTGTCCGATATCGCATCATCTTTAAGGTCTGTATTATGACTTGACAGGCACTTTCCGCGAAGCAATCATCGTATTTACATTCACTGGTTACTCTTGTAAGAAAACCTCATCATCTAGCTGTGATATAATTGTGTCACAAACGTCAATATAAATATTGAGACGAGGGCGTTTTCTGCAGCTGCAGCTACTCTGTGGAATTTGTTTCCTTCTAGTGTTGTTTCAGTTGAACATATTGCTAAATTCCGCCTTCACTTAAAAACAAACACATACGACCTTGCCTATCGACCACAGCTTAATCAACCTGTTGACAGCTGGAATTGTTTATTGACTGTGAGATCGATTAACCCTTTTGTACTGAGCTTTGTTAGCTTTGTTTCTAAGGAAGTACGCCCTTTGATATTGAAACTTGATTGTTTTTCAACGTTATTATCTTACTCAGTTATCTGACTATGGTTGTACTTAAATATGGCGCCTTACTGCCGAAATTGCTATTTTTAAAATATGTTTTAAAACGCCCCGGTTTCCCCCCGTTAATGTGTATGCCCAAAACCAGTCCTCTGCACATCAACGAGTACAACTCAACCACCGCGATTTATATAGCAAACTGTCCGCCCTTGTTGCCAGCGCAGTCTTGGTGTGTCCACGGCTTGCACTGTCCTCGATTCACCCATTCGCGCGCGGCACTCTTGGTGAGCACCTTCTGACAATGACGCTATGTATACACCGCGTTTAGGATCTCGTATAATTTATCTTAGCATAATTACAGTAACGGTTGTAGCTGTTTTCGTTGAGCGTCAGTCTCCGACCTGAAACCGTGCCATCTTACGGTTCCCCGAAATTCTCCCAACAGTCCATCACCCATGTCCTGGTGTTGTGTACGTCCGACACCATCGAAGTGGTGATTGAGACTACTGCAGACTTTTGGATCGTCACCATGACCGATATCCAACACCATGTCCCCCGCTAGTCGAAGCTCACGTCCAACACCGACCTGACTTTGACAAGTAGCACGCGAACAACAAGTTAAAGCGACATGATCAGTTCGTGGCTTTTTTATTGCAAAATCATGTTAATCAATATAAGTTATAACTATTGTAGCGTCCTGACCGCCAATAAATGTTTTATCGAAACAGAACTGACTTCGTAATGTTAAACGTCGAATGTTTATAAGAATCCCGGCGCTGTCACTAAAATCGCCGCGAGTGACACCCACCCTTTGACCTTTGCCAACTGGGAGCCATGCACCTGGCTGGGTGTGGCGTTAGTGGCGTCAACTTGTGTTCACGTGATACTGCATCGCGGGATCATGCATTTCCTTTCGGGCTTTTAGCGGTTTCGAAAACGCCTCGTGGTCGATGTGTACACAGAGTTAAGCACCCTTACTGCGTCTATTTTCACCCTCTAAATGGTACATGAAAACACATTTTGACTGTCTTTACGCTATAATAGATATAATGTATACCGTATAACATGATTTTGCAATAAAAAAGCCACGAACGGACCACGTCGCTTTAAGAGATAAATCGAGAATTCGCCCGATGAGCGACCCTCGCGAATGTGTCGCGTGCTCGCACACGGAGACATCCAATCACGATATCTCAGTCTGCACGAAGAAGTCCTGTCCGAATTGCCGCAGTTATCGTGGCGTGCGTAGTTATTCGTACGGGTCCTCTTGTCTGATCCGCGTGCGTGTGATCGACACCACGTCTGTGCATCTCACACGACGGTACATATAATCGAATATGTCTACGAAGCAAGATCATTGTGATTAAGTAATACGCCCGCGTACAGCGACCGCGTAGATGCTTTCGATCTCCAGTGACGACGCTAATAGGTTTGGACGTTGAACGTGATGTGAAGACCCATTGTCGAAATGGAATACATGAAATCGCGCAAAGGATATTGACTTGTGGTCAGGTCAGTTGTGCAAGTGGGTATCTCTTGAAATCATCTGTCGCGTTCGACGTGGCTCTGTTGCCGTAAACGATACCGGATTCGCGCAGAAAGTAGAACAACTTGAATTCCGTTCTTTACAGCAGTGGGCGGAAACGATACGCGATGGGGGAGTGGAATCATTATATGAGTACTTCGCTCAATTAATTCCGAATAAATTACTTCATTATATCTAGTAATGAGTTCGGTGTGGTATGTATGTTTCCAGTTTCGTGGGTCATTTAGCTACTCAATTTTGCATTATCTCCAAAAATCAGTTCATAGCGTGGTAGCTGTTATAAGCTATTCTCCACGCAGCCTTTGTCCGTCTAAATTTACATTGGCTAATTTCTCCTTTGTGAACGCAGCCAACATGGGTACCCTGTTATGGTGGAGCATGACGAGATGGCCCAACTTGAAGCCGGCTCCAGATTGCTTCTTTGCGTTAGCGACTGCAGTAGCAGTCTACACTAAAGCACTTCTTCCGCTCGCTAGACAATCTAATTTTAGCATTTGTTTTTGTCTTAAGTGCACTCTCTCCTTTACGTGTGCAAGTCACATGGCATGACGGGTTTTGCTCCAGAAAATTTAAAAAAACGCCATTCCGGTATTGTTTAACGCTAAAAGCAGCACACAGAACCATGCCTGCAATTTGTATGACAATGAGTATCACATTTACAATGTCACAGTTCCACTGTTTGGTCATTCACGAAAGGTTTATGCACAAATTGTAAGTACTGTCATGGAGATGTTGCAGAATTAATGTAATTAGTGGAAGGCTTACTGTTGCGTATTCGGACATGTAGCTGGAGTTTCGTGTAGTCAACTCTTCGTCAAAGTAGGCCTTGGTGCCTTAGAAGATAGTAAGGTGTTTCCGACCATCTTACGATGCCATACTATGTTTCACGTCTTAGCTTCCTACCATGAATAGCCGCCAGTTTTTCTTATTTCATATGTACTACAATAAAAGCACAATAACCCGGAGAGATTTTTTCCTGACCAATCACACAGCAACTAGAAACCAATGTGAGAACGGTCGTAGTGTGTGGTCAAGTTATTGTCCATTCAAGCATAATGGGGAATGGTTTGGACTTGCTTCCTGAAGGTCATTGTCGGAAGGGATATCGAGATCAGCGAGAACGAAATGTCAATTAGCGAAGAAGCGCCTGCACGATACCAGTAACCGGAATACTTTTGCGGTTTCCATGACGTGACAGTTCAGACTGACACGTCATTAAGAGACATGTATAACGGTAACAAAGAAAAAGAGACATATCTGGGAACAAGGTCATCTGTCCACATGTCAAATTCAAAATATGTTGAGGAGGCGTATGCCAATGAATATTATCAAAAAGAACCACTTAGTGGATGTGTTCGGACATATGTTCGTGCCCAGCGACATAGTCTGTTCCGTAATGCGGAAATGGAAGTGGTAGTTAGTCTCCGGAAGTTTTGCTGAATCAGTTGTCTTCACAATGGGAATGACGCGTTCGCGCCGAACGTCAAGGCGCGTTGTTATTAAGCCGCCGGTCTATATCAATTTTCCACTTGCAGGCCCTATAAGCTCCAGTCGCGCGGAGTCACGCCATGTATCGTGACCCACTTGCAGGCCCTATTCTGCACAGGTTCTCGCGACGGCCACCAACGAATTACGTCACGGACCGGTGAGGTCTCCGTTCCAGATGGCTCAGGTCTAGTAGGGTTCGTATATCTTAGGATAAACGTTTATGCATTGGAGGAAGACAACGTATGCCAGACAATAACGAACAAAGAAAAATAACAAGATTGTTTTTACATATTATGCCCCCCTCTTTCAAGTTACATGTCAAATAATACTGAATCAAAAACTGTTTACCCACAAACCTCATCTAACTAAGAACACAAATGATAACTAATCCCATATATATATATATATATATATATATATATATATAATACATACATACTACTACGTACGTACACACATACATACATACATACATACATACATACATACATACATACATACATACATACATACATACATACATACATACATACATACATACATACATACATACATACATACATACATACATACATACATACATACATACATACATACATACATACATACATACATACATACATACATACATTATATCAATATTCCGACAACCCACTATGAGCTAACTATACCAAACCTTACTTAACGGAAAATTCCACAACATACACAATCTAATAGGGCGCTCAGTGATATCAACAGACCTTAATCCAAACACTCATAACTAGTACAGCGGCGTAATTCCACTAAGACTTGTACGCCTCTCAAAGAACATGTTACAATGATACATTCGTGTCAACAATTAAAAATACACGGTCATGTCAAGAAATGAAAAAACAGGGTTACAAAATACGAACGTTCATAGTCTGCCAGGTGTAACAAACAGTCAATGAATGACGTTGCGGCAGCTTGAATGGCGAAGTGACATCGGAGGAGTTAACCAGACGCGGTCCTACAGAGCATTCCTGTCTTAACATGTGGAGCAGCGATGCGGCTTGTTGTAAATAAAATTGCGATCGAAGAATTTAATGTTTTGGATCATCGTAAAGATAATAACATTCCCTATAAACTTGCCGCTGGAGGTACATATGAATTGGCTTCATTATCTGCGTTATAGTTGTTTGTTACCTGTTCGTTGAAGTAGCAATACGCCACGGATAACTTCGTGAAGAACCACTTCCGCGATTTCAGTTCCGTAAAAGTCTGTGATGTCCATGTGGCCATTCAGACACTTTTTATTTCCGTCTTCTCGTCTCGGTCTAAAACAAATTTCTAGATCATACAAGGCTGGTTTGCTGTTCTACTTCACTGTACAATAGTTGTCGCGTTTTCCTTACAAATAATCCCGACTGAAATATGATTTTAATTAATTGACCCCCAGTATGGTAGCCTTACTTGGAGTCGAAAGGCCTAAACACTGGTACCTCTCCAAAATCTCACTGCTCTGTTCATACAAGGTGCATATACATTTTCACTTCGCATATTTAATTATAATTATTTGAAACCATTGTTTAATAGATTTTTGCTGCATTTTTGTTATGCTATTGGCCTCCAAATCTGCACGACAGAAACACCTGTAAGTGTGACATGATGTTGGTGGGTATCGACATCAACAGCCGAGAGAAGCCGTTGACGATCGCAGCCTTTGGGGGCCGATCGTCAAAACAGACACGAGCAGAAGCGAGGACAAAAACTAAAACATCTGGCTCAGAAGAGTGGCAATTGAAACAAGAGAACAGCCGATCCTACATTCTTTTCCCAACAAAATTAATTGTCTACGTTTGCCACAAGGACGAGAGAACCTGTCACGCCAGGGTGGGGCCCAACAACATAATGCATTACTTTATACAGGTATATTAATCTCCATAAACATCTACAAAACGCAGCATCGGAATATCAGTAATACATTTTATAAAACGTGGCGCTTTAACGCTTTAGCAATAGCGTCAACGATCACTTCCGGTAGCCATTTTATAATGTCACTATTACCAGAAGCGACATGTTTCCATAAAACGCAAGCAATCAGACTCACCGTACACTTAATATGTATACCTGTAATGGTATGTTCTGAGGATGGTCATAAAAGAGTAATACAACTGCAGGCAATTAAGCGCATCAGGAAATGACGCCAGCGCATAAATCGCGGGCGGTCGGCACTATAGCTATTAGTAACCCCGTCTAGGTAAATATATGTAATTTGCAGATTTGCTGATGTTGCACGCCTCATTAGTTTCGTTAAACGATTCGTTAGACATACTGGCCAGTAAACTGGTCAGTGAGAATTTACGACATTGAGATACGTATACCACGAGGCATAAATCGATTTCCGGAAATGACCACTCAGTTCGACCTTAATGAGTTGAGGCAGTGGCCACAGATCTAATGGACAGCAACGCTTTCAGCAACATTTCAGCACTTATTCGGAACCGTTATGTGTTAATGCGTGCACATGCGCGCACGTACAAGACAAACCGCCCAAACAAACAAATAAACACGTATAGCATAAGCACCCCCCGACACACACGCAAATCCACGCGCGCCTGCACACGCGCATGCATGCACGCGCGCTCAAACACACAAGCGCCATGTAAAAAGAAAGTACAATATCTGTTTGTATGCGAGCAACTGTCATGTGATCTTTCTGAAGAAATAAAATGGCGAAACATACGACCGACACAAATGCGGAAAACACTGCACGACGTTGTCTGAGACAGCTATATTTTATTACATATAAATTTAGCAACACAAGTCGCTGTTACATTGTCCTTACAAATGCATAGCTAAACGTAAGCAAGTATGTGTGCGCGCGTACCTGCGCGGACATATGTGTGGACGTGAATTTACTCATTAACATCGAGCCTCTTTCAGCTAGACAGCAAGAGATTCCTCAACACTCCGTAACAATTGGCAATAGTTGACACAGGAATGTACATTTATACCGTGTACGCCATTTGCACAGCAGGAGAGCATTGTTTGTGACCTCATTCACGGGATGAGATCATCATCCTACAAGGTGTTTGTCGTAATGAATGACACGAAGGGGAAGTAAACAGGACTGCTACCGATGGTTCCGGTCCTTCCTTGTATCATACATATCAAACCCTCTGAGTGCGCTGTAAATAGACTGTGTCTTAATCACCGATTTCGCCTTCAGGTAGATTTAATTCAGTTTTATTCACTGTAAAATTGTGAAAGTTATGACTATTATGGAAGCAAGGCGTTTGTTAAAACAACTATTCAAATATTCTGGATTACAACCTGAAAATATAATTGCAGTGAAACTTGTCGAAACGAAATTGATATTGGAGGGCTGAACAAATCCGCCTCCTGTGTCACATTGGGTCATGATCTCGAGGGATGACTGTTGAAAAATATTGGCAGCCACACGACGTTTCATCTTCGACTTCTCCGCTAACGCCTCCGCTCTTTACCAAAGAAGACAGTAGTGAGGGTGTTGTTTAAGATAGTTTGCCGACGTTAGTTGTTTTAGAACACTTCTGCCTCTCTGTATTCCGCAATATGCGGGCTCAACCAAACCAAGACTCGTCGGTTCCGAAGCCTATGGAATATGAATTGAAGGAACGTTCAAATTGTTCAGATATTTGGGCTGTTTCTGGCAGATGTCTATTATATCTCCATGTTATGTTTCTACCCACACCACGAATATGCTATTTCTGGCAAATGATTTAGTATGCTCTGGTTGGCTCCTTGTGAGTACAGCGATGTTTCCGAGGTTGTCACCCATACACATGACCTTATCGTGCTTTTGCAAATCTAGGCTTTTTCATTTGGCTTGAACTGCCTTCACCGAACATCACGCGTTGCCCACGTTCGATTCTGCAGCAGCTCTCCATTTATTGACCATACCACCGTTGCTCGCAATTGCAATCCTGCGTTTTACGATACGTTTCAGCCGCATGTCACTTACTGGTCTTTCGGGACATTTGTTTTGACCAGTAACGCTTGTTATTATTTGCCTGGCTGTAGTTGTGGGTAATTGCGCACATCAAACAAATAATTTTATTAACAAGATCCGTACTAGTAAGTCAACTTTAAAAAACAGCTGCTATGATGATCTCCGATCTGGTAATGCTCCATGGGCTATTATGAAAGAAAGGTGTCCACAAAGAACAATGAATGGACGCGTGAATGCACACACAACACAGTAAACAAACATACAAGACTATCTCGTGTGTGTGTGTGTGTGTGTGTGTGTGTGTGTGTGTGTGTGTGTGTGTGTGTGTGTGTGTGTGTGTGTGTGTGTGTGTGTGTGTGTGTGTGTGTGTGTGTGTGTGTGTGTGTGTGTGTGTGTGTGTGTGTGTGTGTGTGTGTGTGTGTGTGTGTGTGTGTGTGTGTGTGTGTGTGTGTGTGTGTGTGTGTGTGTGTGTGTGTGTGTGTGTGTGTGTGTGTGTGTGTGTGTGTGTGTGTGTGTGTGTGTGTGTGTGTGTGTGTGTGTGTGTGTGTGTGTGTGTGTGTGTGTGTGTGTGTGTGTGGTGTGTGTGTATGGGTGTGGTGTGTGTGTGTGTGTGTGTGTGTGTGTGTGTGGTGTTGTGTGTGTGTGTGTGTGTGTGTGTGTGTGTAATGTGTGTGTGTGCTGTGTGTGTGTGTGTGTGTGTGTGTGTGTGTGTGTGTGTGTGTGTGTGTGTGTGTGTGTGTGTGTGTGTGTGTGTGTGTGTGTGTGTGTGTGTGTGTGTGTGTGTGTGTCTATGTGGTGGGTGTACAATAATAAAAGGGATATAGAGTCTGTACTAACCGGATATGCGCAGACGCATGCGCGGCTGTAGCAGTCCACGCCTCTCCCGCTACGGGTTGTTAAATATTGATAACGGTTACTAATCGGTAGCGGTCGACCCAAACACTGATTGCTCCTGGGATTCAGTTGACGTTAATTGATGTTTAATCAACGGTGTAGTCGTAAACAGT
>JAODUO010001172.1:87500-97500 GCA_025642075.2 Ridgeia piscesae | reverse complement strand
GTACGATCTTCTAGCCACATGTCAAGGTGTCACATCTGGTGTACGATCTTCTAGCCACATGTCAAGGTGTCACATCTGGTGTACGATCTTCTAGCCACATGTCAAGGTGTCACATCTGGTGTACGATCTTCTAGCCACATGTCAAGGTGTCACATCTGGTGTACGATCTTCTAGCCACATGTCAAGGTGTCACATCTGGTGTACGATCTTCTAGCCATGTGTCAAGGTGTCACATCTGGTGTACGATCTTCTGGCCACATGTCAAGGTGTCACATCTGGTGTACGATCTTCTAGCCACATGTCAAGGTGTCACATCTGGTGTACGATCTTCTAGCCACATGTCAAGGTGTCACATCTGGTGTACGATCTTCTAGCCACGTGTCAAGGTGTCACATCTGGTGTACGATCTTCTGGCCACATGTCAATGTGTCACATCTGGTGTACGATCTTCTAGCCACATGTCAAGGTGTCACATCTGGTGTACGATCTTCTGGCCACGTGTCAAGGCGTCACATCTGGTGTACGATCTTCTGGCCACATGTCAAGGTGTCACATCTGGTGTACGATCTTCTAGCCACATGTCAAGGTGTCACATCTGGTGTACGATCTTCTAGCCACATGTCAAGGTGTCACATCTGGTGTACGATCTTCTAGCCACGTGTCAAGGTGTCACATCTGGTGTACGATCTTCTGGCCACATGTCAAGGTGTCACATCTGGTGTACGATCTTATAGCCACGTGTCAAGGCGTCACATCTGATGTACGATCTACTAACCACGTGTCAAAGCGTCATATCTGGTGTACGATCTTTGGCCACGTGTCAAGGCGTTACTTTGTTGTACGATATACGTGTAACACACTCGCCATCTGTGACATTAAAGTCAAACACATAAATCTCCATTAATAAGCGGTTCGCTTGAATGATGCGTAAAGCAAATCCCCGGAAGGCTAAGTGACACCTTCAATTACGATAATGGAGCCTACCATAGACAGACAGACGGCGGTGTTATGGTATGTGGTTTAGGGACGTCTAGAATAGTCCGTTTGAAGGGTGCGGGTCGGAGAAGGCATAGACTTAGAAGCATCTTCGGTTGTTCAGCTTCCGCTGTCCATCTGGCTATTACCTAGACGAGGTCAAGCGTCCGGGGCGGGTGTGATATTGCTGACACTGAAAGACATATTGACCTGATTTATGCGGTGACTTATCATTTTAGAAACTCACGAAAACCATTTAACTGCATCCTCTAGAGATTGAACAACAACACCAATTGCACCGGATTTTTATTTTACAAAAATCTCCCAACTGTTAGTTTACGCAATCACGATCATCGCTGTTCAGTTGGATTACTCTCGTAGTTCTGCGTGCGCAGTGTAAATTACCAGAAACCGGATACCGTGTTAGGGATATGCGAGTAACCCGAGTAGGCCAATCGAAGTCTTGTTTATCTAGGTCAAGAATTGTCACGTGAGCAAGTGATCTAGGGTGTTCGATTGGTACAGGTGTTATTCGGATTACTCGTGTAGCTTAATCGAAGTCGGCCTTATTGTTCGACGGAAGTAGCCTCCGTTACCCGGTCGCTGTGAGGTAGCTGCCATTTTGTAGCCTCTCACCACTGCCTGGAGAAATTATGCTATGCGTATGTGACCGCCATGGCTGCCTTACTCCAGAATAGAGTAGAGACGACGATTTCAGGCTATCAGGTAGACTTGTAGATGACCGTCAGTAATCAATCACCATCTTGAAGACTTCACCATTGACATAATTACGTGTGACCAACTAGTTTAACCTAAGTGCCTGTTATTTGCCTACACTTTATCACTGACTGTGACAGGTGGCTGTGTAATACACTGGCTGTTGCCAAAATGACTTTTCCGGAAACAAGAGGCGTCGTTTTGAGCACAGGCTTCTAAAAGAGTTAATAAAAACTAGACGATAGCAACAACAATCGAAACTATTATGCCAGTAATTTACTAGAATTAACTTATTGAGAACCAGTCTTTTAAAATGTAGAGGCAACGTATTGGAAAGCTTGCCGTCATTAATGCATACTGTTTCCAGTTTGCCGTTTGACTGACGCCAAACTGAGAATATATTTACTATCACTCTAGTTTGCATCACTTTGCATTATTTTATTATATTTCGGCGCAGTAAGTATTAACATGTTACGTTCGCGTCGCGCGTCACGTGTTATTATAAGAATTAACCTAAGCTTAACTTTGACTCGAAGGGAATGAGTGGAAGGGAAAGCGAGAAGCCGACATAACAGCTGGCACATTCATTTCTACACATCGAGATACAGGTCTCAAAGTATCAGCCGTCGGAAATTGAGATTTCACTAGAATCTCCCACTTAAAAAAATCTGTTTAAGTAGCAGGCGTCATATTGTTGTTGCTAATAGGTAAATTGAAATAACTCTTAAATATTCAAGGAATGTATTGAATGTTAATTAAAAACGGAAATGTCCTATAATTACACTATATATAATATATATATATATATATACCTATTAGCAATATTATATAATTTATATTCCATTCCTCGTGTGTATTATGAACCGTTCTAAGTTTATTATCACAACTAGTTTGTTGATGATAGCACCTGGTGACATCTACAATGTAACTCCTAAAATAGACCCAGGTGTGTCCAACGTCGTCGCCTCATTTGTGCAGTTGCGTAATGTTTGCGTCAACCACACACATCCGGTTGATACCGAATAAGACGCATTGCTAAGTTGGACCATCGCAGAAAGCATAACAATACTTCACGTCATCGCAGGCCAGGTTGGTGTGGTCGGTGTTCAACGCGCTAATGTGTTAACTGGTGTATCATGATTTACCAAACTTACCACATAAAGATTTCACTCCAAGTGGACAGAGAAAACTTTGGATTATCAAGAATGAAACCGTTTTTTATCAATATATTTATGCATATTCTTCCTTTCTGAGATAATATTTTTCGTGAGAAAGAATATTCTCTTGAGAATAGGCCCTTCTCTACGTTGTTCCTTTATTAATGCGTTTCAAGTCATCATGTCCGTCTGGCTTTCCTAGCTAAAACAATATTTCTATTAATATATTCAAAACCATTTTTATATGTTAACATATAGATCTGATCTCCTAAACTCCTGGTCGCTAATGTTGTTAAACCACACTCTTTTAGGTGTATTTCACGTTGTATTTGGTCTAGCACGCATGAACGAACGCACGCACGCACGCACGCACGCACGCACGCACGCACACACACACACACATATATATAAGATATAAATATGTGTATATGTGTATATATGTATATGTATATATATATATATATATATAAATTATAATGCTATACGTTTGTATGCAGTTTTTTGTGTGTAATGCACTTTCTCTCCGGGATAATTCTAGCAAATACTGATGAAGAAAACAAATTTGTCTTAAAACTAGATTGTTTGGTCATCATCCGGCCCTTCATGGGAAAGAAAGTATAACATTACCAATTTATAAGAAAATAAGCCAATCACGTCACCTACAAAGCTAAACGCCGCTGTTTTTCACCCAAACATTATAACCTGTAATCCATCGGTCACATTTAGATATCCCTAACATTTCTGGGTCTAAGCCACAACCGCAACATTCTGAAACGAAAATATCTAACGGTGACATTTCGCCTGCAGCCACTCGCATGTTTACTCTTTCGCGTTGGTTCTCTGCGTGTTTCTGAGCCTATAGACGCAGGTTTGTGTTGTAATTAGGTCATCGTTGATGACGAAGTACTGCGTCAAATAGAGTGCTGGTGGCGCCTTCAAACGGGTCGCCGGATTGATTTATTTCGAACGTCGACTGTTATCGTATTGACACCTAAGCCAGAGAATACATTCGTCATGGAAATTTGTGCATATCGTATTGTACATAGACCTGATAGTACAAATAGCGTATAGTGCTCTGTAATTTATTAACTTGTTTCGTTTTAACATTTGACCTTTCTAATTATCACACATTGGATATTATGAAAAGGCTGATATTTTGTCACATACTATAACTATATGTGCTAAGAAGATGTGACTAAACGTTCAACAGCAATATATTTAAAAATATATATATATATATATATATATATATATATATATATATATATATATATATAATTATATATATATATATATATATATATATATATATATATATATATATATATGACAAATGACATCGGCAATAAAAGTGTCTATAGTCTGGCCGAACACACCCATGCTCGAAATGCACCCACGTACGCCCGCACAGACACGCACACACTTGCATGCACACATACAGGAACACATTTGTACGCACTCCACGCACATACAATCACACGCACGCACGCAAACACCCGTATAGACACACATAGACGCACATAAACACACACACACACACACACACACACACACACACACACACACACACACACACACACACACAACTATACAACAGCAATATATGTACAAACGCACATCACACATATAGTGAACAACGTATATATAATATAATATATTAATATATAATATAAACAATCACACACTACACACGCAAACACCCATAACACACATAGACGCACACACAACACACACACACACACACACACACACACACACACACACACACACACACACACACACACACACACACACACACACACACACACACACACATACACACACCCACTCACACACATAGGCACACACACGCCACTCACACACACACATACACATATTACATACATACATATACACACACATACACACATACACACTCACAAACACACACGCCACTCACACACACAGCAACACACAGCACACACACACGCACCCCACACACACACACACACACACACACACACACACACACACACACACACACACACACACACACACACACACACAATCAACAAGGCAGTTGTGGATGATTGTTTAAGTTGATTAATCATGGCCTGTCCATACCCGATACTTGCCATCTTCGTTCTGTCTGTCAGTATACTGTTGGGATAGGTAAATGTTTGTTCCCTGATGTTCGTTCCTTTAATGTATGCTTTGTCTTGTTGGATGCTGCTGACTGTATCCCGTAATCCCGGGGCTTGACTTACTTTAACAATAACACACTAGTAACGCCTCAAAGGTTAATCAAGCGTACGTTTTCTGTGGCAGGTGCGTGGAACGGGACCGGAAGTGGGGGACAGGATGTGTCGTCACAGCAACGTCATGACATTGCTGCTGCTCTTTATATGTACATTGCTCATATCCAGCCTGTGCGCCTTCGAGATCCGGTGGATTCCAGGTAAGAATCGCAAGCACATTGATGGAGAACAAGATTAGTTCACAAGTAAACCGACATGTTGTTATCGTTATATGTTACCTGTCAGCCATCTTGACTTCATTCCACTGAAGACACTGGCAGAAATGGATTCGTTGACTTTTACAAGATTTGTTAATTTAGACGCCTAGAGCATGCTTGTGAAGAGATATTTGGATAATAAATTTTCGTCGCGGCCATTTTGGAATTCCAGCTAGCGGCTAAATGTAGCAACGGAGTCTAGCTTGATATGAACCGATATATAATATCATAAACTGCACGTGTGCCAGTATGCTTTAGTCAAAAAGTGCACACTTCGTAAAATGTGTGCTTCTTAGTCGCGGCGCGAATCTGACCGAATCTAGGACCGCGACGGTAGCACGCCAGGAGTAGCCGTTGTTACTAACATAGTTTCCATTAGTAATGCATCAAGTATTCCAATACGATTGCTATTATGCAAATTTTTAATAAAAATGCATGTGCTGTACGCACTGTGGACACTCGACCCGGATGTGACGTAGGGCCTATGTCATCAACGCTACATTAGAGCATATAAAAGCGGGCACTGTGTTTGCGCATGCCTGGTATGCGTTTTGCCGAATCTGGGCCCGGCCGAATATGAGCCCACCTCACCGGCATCTCTGACATGTTGGACGTACTAGTCGGTCTGAGTTGTACTCCTCTTACGTTCCGTCAACCATTCACACGTCAGCCAGCGGATCCGTGCCTACTCGGCCGGGATCGCTCTCGTGGCCGGAATTGCGTAGGCGGGAAGATGTCGTGCCGTCGCAACAATATCGTCCACACTCCACACTTAAAGGGTCGCGCCCTCTCATTTTCTGTCGGCGTTCGTGAAACGACATGATGCCGTGCGACAGGCGACAGCGAGCTTCCGCTCCGCAGTTTACACCGACCGTACGTACTCTACAGCTGAATGACAGAGGAACGGTGGCTTTGAAGAAGCCGCTGTCATGCCACTGCTTTGATGGCATGATAAAAAAGGCGCTGTGGTGTTTAATTTTTTTCGGGCGTTAGAAAGTATCCGAATGACGTTCCTGCGCATGCGCGAGTGCTTCGTTGTCATTAGTTACGTTACAAATAATTTTAGTCTGATATAATATTATATCGGCCTCTATGGGCAAAAGGACGTAAATAACCTTTCAGCAAAGTTACGTGTTGCATATTAACGCGAGGCAAACATGCTTTGAGGCATGTTTTAACAGCAAGCGCAAATCGCTTGACTGCGCCATAATCTGTGACAGTGGTTTAAACAAATGTAATATTTTAATGTTAGATTTTGTAAAAAGAAAAGAAAAAGAGCCGCCAAAAGAGGGTAAGTAGACTAAAAATAGCGACCTACTGGAACCCTCACTGTAATTGAAAGACTTCTTGTGTTAATTCCCGCGATGACATGATAAATGGAACGGTGTTACGACAGGCAATACAGAGGAAGTCATTGCTGCCTTCGACGGCCTAGCAATTGCAAGAGACAGCAACGAAGTACAGTAGAATGTGTTGCCAGATTGAAGAATCGCATGACAAGTTTGCAGAGCGAATAGTCCGCCGAAAGACCTTCAGTCGGCAACAAATAGGATTAACATAAGTTATTTGGAATCGTTTACATAGTGTATCACTTCAATTGTACAGTTTTATGACCAAGTCACACCGCACAGACGTCCCTAGTACAAAAAGGATAATTGGGTTTAGGAAGGACTACTACCGTACGTGCATATAGCGTTACGTGGATTTTCCTCACATGTAAAAATGTAGTCATGAAATATCTCCCTTTACTCTGTTCATCACGAAAATACCACGAATTATAAACTTACATAGTGTCCGACAGCGCTGCCGGAAATTATACATTTTATGTTAAGCAAATTCCGAACAAAATCCGTCTTGTGGTGGTTGCGTATGTTATAATGTCGGCTTCATCTATACACAACACATAATAAGATGTGCAACATGATGCTCAGATAAAACAAATAACCTATTTTAAAACAGATTAATCATCTAACTTCCAGTAATAACATGTAATAACCGTGTCAACATGTTGACTGAATATTATATCTTACAGAGTGTGCACGTATATTGGCAATGTGCCACCTGGAGGTCGTGTTACAGGCGGAACCGGAAGTAATAGTGTGAGGAGGTAAATGCACGGCAGTCGGATACAAAATGAAGTCGTAACCGGAAGTCAAAGATGGCGGTCACGCATCAAAGCCATCAGGTTGATTAATAAACACTTGCTTAGTGAAATTACCCCCATAACATGCAAAATAATCAGTACACTATACCATTACAACACGGGAGCGTCTAGCGGTGTAAATAGTTAACACTATACCATTACAACACGGGGGCGTCTAGCGGTGTAATTAGTTAACACTATACCATTACAACACGGGGGCGTCTAGCGGTGTAAATAGTTAACACTATACCATTACAACACGGGGGCGTCTAGCGGTGTAATTAGTTAACACTATTCCATTACAACATGGGGGCGTCTAGCGGTGTAATTAGTTAACACTATACCATTACAACACGGGGGCGTCTAGCGGTGTAAATAGTTAACACTATACCATTACAACACGGGGGCGTCTAGCGGTGTAATTAGTTAACACTATTCCATTACAACACGGGGGCGTCTAGCGGTGTAATTAGTTAACACTATACCATTACAACACGGGGGCGTCTAGCGGTGTAATTAGTTAACACATTCGCCCTCGAAAACAATCAGTTTAGTGTCTGTATTAAAAACATCCATGGTTCAACCTCAATACTAATGTGTTAATCATAACATCTTGATCGCTTTCATATTACAAAGTTTCAGCTATAATAAATTGTAGGTATGGTATATACTCTAACATAATGACTGTGCGGGTGTGTGTATGTTTGCGTGCGTCTTTGTATGCGTGTCATTGTGTGGTGCATACGTTTATACCACTTAACACCTAGGAATATAGTGTTATAATAAATCAGCAGCAGCATCACCATAACTAACTACACGTAAACAACTTCTTTACTCATTCTGTTTAATGATTACTAATACATTTCTTCAAGTAGGAACTTCCATACACTTCAGGTTTGTTTATCCAACTCCATCGTCGTTTCTCTGGAAACTATTCAGCCACGCTGCTATCAACCAGCGATGTCTGCTTGCCCCGCCTACACCGGAGAGACGACGCCGAGTGTGGGGGAACTAGAGCTACTTATCCTGTCTCCGGAGTGTCTTGCGTCGTAGAAACAATACTCATTTATTAATCAATGATATGCTGCACTCATATAAACTAAACAACTCGTGTTTTGTTTGATCAATCCTGTTAAGAAAACGTATCGATTCGCTGATGAATGTTAATGACTGTCTTTCCGATGCAGTTGGCCACGCTAACATCCTTCTTCCTCCCGAAATCCCTTGCGATTGCGTCACGAATTAGTTTCCGCCTTCTTGACGACTGATATCATCTCTCTCGCTCTCCGTTTGTCTTCTCACATGGTCGTATGTCCACACCAGCCTCTTCTGGTTTACATTCAGACTGTCCACGCGCCATAATCGTGTTCATCCACTACTAAGTCATTAAGTCATTGTTTGTTTCAATGCTCTATTGGTTAATCTATTTTCGGCTGTGAGAGAGAGAGAGGGGGGGAGAGGGGGAAAGAATGGGTGACGGGGAGAAAGGGCGTGGGAGATGGAGGGAGGGAAAGAGAGATGGGGCAGGGAGAGAGGGAGAGGGAGAGGGAGAGGGAGAGGGAGAGGGAGAGGGAGAGGGAGAGGGAGAGGGAGAGGGAGAGGGAGAGGGAGAGGAGAGGAGAGGGAGAGGGAGAGGGAGAGGGAGAGGGAGAGGGAGAGGGAGAGAGAGAAGAGAGAGAGAGAGAGAGAGAGAGAGAGAGAGAGAGAGAGAGAGAGAGAGAGAGAGAGAGAGAGAGAGAGAGAAATTGGGGAAATTAAGCAATTGGGGAAATTAAGCAATGATCTCAAACTTTGTCAAAACTCGGACCACGGTTCGGGAAAGCGCATTTGGCAGGCAGATACTGAGATAATCTTCTGGCACATAATGTGACCTATATACAGAACAGCACCTATTCATATTCCCTGTTTACATAGATAGTTGGAGAGAAACTTACACAAAGTGCACATCAGCCAACGTTTGATACGACACATGCACATCTTAACTGGGTCAATGTTAGAACCTCAAGCGGTGGAACAAAAGTCTATATCTGAAAGATGAATTCCAATCTTCTCGCCGGTGGTTTCAATGTGATACTAGCGCTACAATAAAAAAAACTACTTATCTTTGCAGTGCGCCCGATACCACCGCTTTCTACCTTACAAACCAACCGCCAATGATCTTGAATGTAGTAACGAGTCAGAGCGCAACCTTAAATTGTCTGAGTGACATATATGACATTACGCAAACGTCCAGAGGGGCTGAAGTCAGGGAGAGAGTGGGCGCGATTGAACCAGTGCCATAGGCGCTGCTTGGTTTTCCCAATGCGGTCTGCCTGAAAAACGCGTAGCGCCTCGGCTACACATGATAGCACTGCGCACGGTTTATCATTTCCGAAAGGCGCTAAATCGTATCTATAATACATGTGGCGCAACGCCGTTTGGAGATGAGCTTTACATATAAACCGCCAATGCCTGCTTACCATTCGCTCCGACTGCTATCCATAGGTAAAGGTGTCTTCTTATTCGTCATTGTTC
>JAODUO010001172.1:70000-85000 GCA_025642075.2 Ridgeia piscesae | reverse complement strand
ATTTATTTATACAATTTATTTTACTCTTTTACATTATATAACAGTCAATATGTGTGCATTACGTTGAATATTTACACTAACCTCCATTGTGTGTATTAGTCTTGTATTATATAGCACCATAGAATATTATTTCATACATATGGTGTTATAAAAATCAACGAACATGTACATTTACGTACACGTGTGTATGTACTGGTTGCAGCAACCGCGTGTGTACGAAGTTCCTGTGCGACAAGAAACCCTGCTGTACGGGCGAGTGTGTGTACGTATTCGGCGTCCAGCTTTGCCTGCTGTTGCCCAGACCTGCCGCCCGCCGGTGAAGGCGCCACCTGGTGGACGCCGCCCGCACTTCCGCCCGTCAAACCCTGCGTCGCCTCGGCAGGCGTCGCCTGTCGATAGCAAGTGTCGCTTGCTTGTCTCCGCCCTCCAGAAACGGACACGTCAGGCGACGCCGCCGGAGCGTAACCGAGGTGACGTCAGAAACGATGTCGCTAACGGAAATGACGTCACGATCCGACGTGACGTCATAAGAGGTCATTGCGATCTCGCTCTCGCGTGGGTGGTTACCAGTTGCACGGAGCGTCTTCTTCTTCTCCTTCCTGTTCGTCGTCGTATTTCGAAGGAGAGGAACAACTTGTCCGCTTAAACACAGAGGCTCTGTTTCAACTGTTCAACCACCGGCGATGTCTTGTTGAACGTATCGACTTATGACGTCACGATTGACGTCACAATCGTTGCCGACATCTCTCAGAATGTTGCCGTAAAGGTAGGGTATTATTTTAGCCGACTGAACATGTGTGTATATATGTCCTGTCGGCCAGCCAACGCCGTTGCGTCATCTAAACTTGTTGATGTGTGGATTAACCACTTCGACGGTCTTGTTCTGAAACTGCATCAGCGCATACCTCCTCCGACGCCTCACAGACATATACTTTCGTGGTTCTACGACGCGACGAAGGGCTTCATCTCTTGGCCGCCATTTTCTGGACAGATCAGCTTCGCAACAGACAACGTCAACACGGATGTGCATTCCAGAAGACACTGCGAACTCGCAGGGGAATATTGGCAGGTGGATAAAACATGTCAAGCTTGTGTCTTGGCGGAGGACAAAACTAACGCGATTAAGAACTTAGCAGAACGGCTTTTCTCGAAGTGCACTGTTTACGACTTTCTAGTTTCAATACAGGGGTATATAACGCACTGTCTGTTTTAAAACGTTGAATATATCATTATATTACACTGTCGTATTTGTTTCAAATTAAAACAAATAATAACGTTAACTGTTGAACTTCTTTTGACTAATTCTACATTGTATTAGTTAAGTAATGTGCTAATTATTGTTTACAATGTTGTTAACACAATTCCCTTTATATATATATATATATATATATATATATATATATATACACACACACACAAAGATGATCTTCAGTTAAAGAAAGTCTACGTATGTTTGTTTATATGTGTGGTTTGTATTACTGCATCAGATGAAAAGGCTCCTGTTTATGCAGACCACGGAGGGAGGAAGGCTCGACATATTTTATCCACCTGCAGCCAGGCTGTTTCCGGTTGTTACCTGTAAGCTCCTGTCTTGTAAAGCTGCTCGACTCCGTTAGAGCTCAATCGAACGTACCCTGCAGCAATAGACAATGCGTCGTTGTATGCTCCAGAAATGACAATATAATGTAAAACCTCACTGTACTTACGTGAGAATACACAATTGTAATCATGCCATGTCGTGAAATTATTGTTTATGTGAGAGACTATTCCAAACCATAGCGAATGTGAAGTCACGTCCGTTTCGAGGTTTTTACGTGTTCGTATTAACTACGTGAATTTGTTGAACTGACATGGCAAACCGCAGCCATTGGTTTCAACTGCTCGATACAATAGAATGCGACAACAAAATGCCAACATGAACATCTGCCATAAGTCTGTCTACACTACGTGTAATCAATAAAATGTGTTCATGAATTTTGCGATGAATGTATTCGTACCGAGCTTGTTGTTTGTTCGTCTGATATTATAGAAATATAAATATTTCAATGAATTTAATCACACTGTACAGCCGTAACCATCACATTTTATTTAGTATCCAGTCCCTCTGAATGATCAAAGTCAAGCCTCAACCACCGGAAGACTGATTCATTCGAACACAATCTGCGTCAAATTTATTCGTCTACATTATGTTATATTCCTCGCTGTCTGTAGTCACATTTATTCACCTCAGAGGTCAGACATCTTGGTCGGATGACGTTACCAACTACACATAGCTGCTTGTTCTTTTCCTCGTCTTAGTTGAGTGGTCTTTCGGTTTTTCTAACAATAATGCCTGTTTAATTTTTTTTATTATGTCTATCAATCAAATCGAATCACTTTATTGTCCTTAAAAAGGATATGCATTTTATAACTCATGATCACATCTAAAATATATGGGATGGTCTCAACTAAATGCAAATGATGAATTTTCAGATGTATCCACTACAAGAACAATTCTACCGGGGGACATCAATATGACTCATTTAGCATTAAACATTCTAATGGCCACCGGCACAAAACTCCTGCTATAGCGAGATGTTTTACATTTTATACAAAGGTATCTCCTTTGAGACGGGAGTACATGGAAGAACGTAGAGAGCGGGTGATCTATTGCTTGTGTTAGTATCCATATCCATTGGACTGGACATATCCGTATGAATGACACCGATTTCGAAAGGCTGTATTCTAGGGAGAATAAGCCAAAGGAAAACGTCTTCATGGTGGACAACGGTTGCGATACAAAGATGTAGTCAAACGACGCATAAAGACTACACACATCACCATAGACCACTGGGAGACTCTTGCACAAGATCGAGGCAGACCATTCACAAAAGAAAGAGCCATATTGAAGAAAAGATATCACAAAAATACCAACATGATCACAATCTCCGCCATGCCCTTCCTGATGCTTCTGTCCCTGTCATCTTCTGTGTCAACTGCGGGAGAGGCTTTAAAGCTCAAATTGGACTATTCTCTCACCAACGAGCAAAGCACGTAACGGACGAAACCCTACATTGATGTCATCATCTGGCACGATGGACAGCAAAAAGATACTTATATATATATATATATATATATATATATATATATATATATATATATATATATATATATATAAATCTACCATTTTCCACCTGTCTAAATGTGGTTCTCTCCAGTGTAGTTGTATTAGGGCCCTGGTGGTGGAGGAATGAAATTAATACTGGAGGAGCCGAGAACCAACATTTCAATACTAACCCTGCTTCGATCGATGGAGGTGGGGTGACAGGGTGATAACCGCAACGTCACATTTTTGTGAACTAATACCCCGGATCCGCTTATGTGCACCCCGTTTATGCTCCCCAAAATACATCTCAAAAACTACCAACATACCACCATTTGCGCGACATTTCACGTTCACTAAAACACCACATTCTGGCTCAGATTTACTGAGGGTACAGCCACGTGTCTGCCCGTCAGGGAAACTCTTGGGGCGTAGGTGTTAGGGCCAAATTAGTGATGGTGTTCTAATGGTCGCTCCTCACATACTGCTCTCTTGGCGAGTCCTCTACGTGTGCCAGTTCTTACGCTTAATTTGCACGCTCCTCGTCTCTCCCCCGTCGTGCGCCATAACTCGCCCGTCGTGTTTGACACAAACAGTTCGCCGTGGCCTCCTGCCTCTACGTTGTCCTTTTGGGTCAGTGACAAGCATCTGGACGGGTGACGTAGTGGGGTTGTGGCTATCCCGTACGTATTCACATAAACAATCACGATCCATCATCGATATATTGATTGAGCATTTTAGATGAAGTAATCGATATCTTTGG
Source organism: Ridgeia piscesae (assembly GCA_025642075.2). Taxonomy (NCBI): domain Eukaryota; kingdom Metazoa; phylum Annelida; class Polychaeta; order Sabellida; family Siboglinidae; genus Ridgeia; species Ridgeia piscesae. The sequence continues at coordinate 81,155 of JAODUO010001172.1, read as the reverse complement.
TGACATTTATCTTGCTCAAAACCATAAATTCTGTTTGTGTATCCCAAAAATGTAAGTTGCTCTACAACTAATAATAATAATTACGAAGTACCGCATCACAGCGGTTGAGAAGCATTGGCTGGCTAAATAATATTTTTTTAAATAAAGCTCCATTCTTAATCCGTTCAGAGAGCATTATTGTTATTAGGTGACGAGGTTCTTTCGCCTAAAAATATTCTCTCATGATATGTGCGAGTTTTATGACACTCCTATTATAATAGAACAGTAGACGTAATTCAGCATAAGCCGAACTAATCATGACATTCTCACGAGTAGAACAAGAAAGTCATAGATGCTTTAAAGCGTTTTCTTGATCAGGGATATATCTATAGCATCACGGTCATATATGACACGTCGTGTGTTTTGAAAGATTTATAATTTTCTGTGATTTTATACACTTTTAATATTATAAAACGTACATGTCTTTTTCAAGTTTTAATGGCTGCACTGTCCATAAAAATAGAATACTACTCCGGATAACTACTTCCATTTGTCTTTTTGCTCCTCGTGTTATGATCTTTCAATACATTGTAAATGTGCATTATCGTTGTTACCATTATAGTCTTTTTCGCGTCACGTACAGAACGACTGAATTAATGACCGTCCTACTAAAATAAGGTAATATGTACACATTAACTGTCCTAAAAATACTTCGAACTTAAATTACTCATCATACGTAATCTCATACTTCAGGGATATATTTTAGATTTATAATTTTTTTTACAGTGTCCCAAAAATGTCCCCAAAATACCGTTATGCCCATGACGACTCGTCTTCGCTCCGCAAAGTGTGGGTCTATCACGTAGAAACCTGAAATGCTCCAAAAGTCGTTCCGCATACATGTAGTTTAACACATTGAAAACTGAACAAGAAATGAAACGTTTTCGGTGATATGTAGACAAAATGCGTGCGTCACATACAGAACAAAAAATCGTCACATACGAAACGATTGCCAAAGTATGCACAGCGCCAACAATTATTGTGTACTCCGTACAGCACATAGGGGTCTTGTCGCATGTCTCTGACACCAGAGGGCTACTTGACGGTCTGAATCAGCACTTTTGAAATCAAGATTGGACGTTTAGGTAAGATAGATGATGCTATTTGTTTTACTTTTGTTGTTACTCCTTCACATTGCAGTTCACATCGAATACATGTGCGTAATCCGGTATGGTAGCTAACATTTCGCGACACTTTAGGTGAGGAATACTAGAACCTTTCATATAGTTAAAGACAAAATGCTTTTTCCCGTTCTGTACGTGACGTTTCGTTCTGTACGTGACCAATTTATAGTAAATGCTGTCCAAAACAGCTATCATGCTGATTATTGTGGTCCTTGCTGTATATGTGTTAGTAAGAAACGCGTATGGTACAGTTCAGCAATAAGACACTTATAATTTACAACGTTTAAATATGTTTTATTAGTGTGTGTCTGGAATACATGTAGTTGTACATTGTTATACATATGCACGTGTAGTTGCGCAGTACTTGCGATGGCAGTGTTTTTCTATCTGCTGTTGTTTTCTGTTTTCAGGCAGCACTCGATCACTATGGGACGTAAACAGCCAATGCCAGGGGCAGAACGCTCACGCACGTTTCGGGAAGCACACCGTACGTCAGAGGACATGCGCAAGATAGCGAATGTCAAGCAGGTACAGCGTGCCATGTACAAGCGCACTGACTCCAAGGTGGAACAGGCTCACAAGAAAGCCTTATCTAAGGCCCGCAGCCAGCTTTGTACACAGCGCGAGAAACTTAAAAAGACAAACGACAGGCGTAAGAAGGATGGAGTTCCCCTGTTGAGCTTGGAAGACTTTCTGGGAGGACAATCTAGAGTGAAACGAGTCGAGGTGACGGCAAACAAGAATGACGTCATCGGCTAATTCCTGTTCACGGTGGGTATCTTCCGGGCACATGTCAACCGCGTCATCGCGCAGTACAAGGCAGCCTGCTAAAATGTCACGTCATCCTTCAGATGGACTTCACTGAGTGTGTGCTCCAGTCGGGAGATCCAGTCCGCGTATTTTGCGAATGAGCAGAACACCCAGTTGTTGTCCACTACAGAGAGAACGATGCCCTGCACCATAAGTCCTATGTCGTGGTGTCTGAGGAGAGGAGCCACAGTGCGCCAACTGTTACTCCTTCCTGCAGACACTGGCCCCAAGATCCGCGACGACCTGCAGACTCTGCAACACATCCACTACACCACAGACTCGCCAAGTTCTCACTACCGGAACATCCACATATTCTCAGTGCTTGCGAAACACCAGCAGCTGTTGGGTACAGATACATCGTGGCTGTACTTCGAGGCGGGGCACGGCAAGGGACCATGCGATGGTATCAGCGGCAGCTCGAAGCGCATGGCAGACGATTACGTGCGGCGTGGTCACAGCATCTTGACCGCAGCCGATTACGCCAAGTACGGGGACTCCTCCGGGACAGAGTACCTGGTTGTCACGAAAGATGACATCGGTGAAAGTCGGCTGGCACTCGACGCAATGATGACTTCCACGACTGTTAAGGGAACTATGACATATCATGCAGCGGTGTGCCTCCAGCCTGGGGTATTGATGATGCCTACGACACCCTGCTACGGGTCATGCTGCTTCCATCACGGCGAATATGTTCTTGGATGCCAGGGCTGGACAGAACATGTGCTGTTCCCACAACCTCCGCCAGTTCCTACTCCCCATAAACCAGCAGACATCAAGGGCAAGGGAAGAAACAGGAGAAGCCCCTCACTTCCAGGAGTTCCAGGTCGGATCACGGCTGTTGCCAACTTTGACGCAATCTACTTCTAGGTGAAGTACAAAGAGGCCTACTGACGGGCACAGTTCGAGTGAAGTACCTTCACCCAGTGGTAGGGAAAATTAACCGATTCAAGTGGCCCATGCCCGAGGATGTCTATGACACTGCACTTCATGCCTCGTGTCCCTGCACCGTCACCACCGGAGGAGGGAAGCGGGCTTAAGATACTCTGCCTGATGGTCTTCGCGATGAAGTCGTTGTTGCTCACCACCGTTTCCTGAAGCGTTAGAGTTGACTGTAGTGGTCATCTGAACTCCTAAGACACGCGTGCATATAGTAGACATAGTCACACTTACACGGCATTTCTGTTAATTGCTTTTAAGATTTAAAAAAATAATTTCGGTATGTTCGAGTTACGAAACCAGTCACGTACAGAACGAAAACGTCACGTACAGAACGGTATGTTCTGGATTACCACAAGGTTAAAAATAAAATGTTTGAACGATAATATGCCACTGGCAAATTCACTGCAGTGTTATATTTTGTTCCCATGATAATTATGGTATTATTGCAATTTTATGATGCTGTTGTCAAAAGGTGTTATATTTATGGGTTACAATACCACAAATAAAGCCAGTATTGTTTGTTTCCCTAACATTTACATGTTACCTGGTCATTTCGTAGTCTATGCACATTTAAAATGAATATCACGTGTTAGGACAGGTGGTAAAGGTCGTATAAAACACCATAAAGAGTAATAACGATATTTTGAAAAAAACGCGTCACATACAGAACGAAAACATGGTATCTTATTAATTATAACAAACAATTAAAAAACGGATCAAGTCTTAATATTTCTTCATATATTAAAAGAAAATATCATTAAATACTTAGAAAGAAAAGTATATTATTTTTTGCTACCATTATAATATGCAAACGTGTAACTGGAAGGTGAGGGTGCAATGTGTACAGGAAAAACTACAAAAAACAAAAGTTGTTATGAAACAAGCTCACAATAAATAGAAATAATACTCTCAGTCCGCAGAAATCGCAAAAAGCTTACACCATTCATAATCATGATTTCATGTTCAGAAAATCATTTCAATACACCAATAACTGCCCATTTCATAATGTTTTTTCCGCAGGCACCTGCATATCGTTTTGTACATGACGATTTGTTTTAGGTACCAACTTACAAAAGGCTGTAACTATGCCAAAAATGAACAATTCGTGGACTGCTTGAAGTTTAGGTTGTCAAACATGTCAACATCAATGGAAAAGAATGAAAAAGGGGGAACAAAGATGTTTATTTTTTACCCTTGATTGGGACTAATTGGTGCAAAGTCAAGAATCTCACCCATACATGCATGTTATATATATTCTGCATGAGTTTGTGCTAAACATATTGATAATCCTTTAAATTAAACATGTGAAACGAGATAGTCCATGTTTGGGTGTTTGCAGAGAATGCAATGTATATCGACAGTCTTTTTGTGTAGACATGTTCAACCAGTGCTCGTCCATGTGCAAGATACACTTATCATACACCAGCTACGCTCAAACGTTCACCGACACATGATATGTTAGCTTCCAGAAGATTGCATCATGTCTATACGTAGACAAAGCTAAACTACTGGTTTCGAACGGTGAGTAAACAGGTGTAATGACGTTTTAGGGTGCTTATGTTTCACAGAACAACACTGTCAGCAAGAGTAGAAACTCCAGATGGAGAGACCATCAAGAAACATGTCTTTCAGGTCCTAGGGACTGCGCTGTGATAATGCAATAATGTCAACACATGTAATACAACATTTGAAGAAACAAATTGTACATTTTAATGCAAGTGTATAAATAAAATGTGGAAGTATATAATACACATGGTGCATGCATCCATTGCCTCGATATGTTGACTGAAATTGTACTAGATCAATATTTATAATACTGGATAACAGCAGAAAATTCTTATTACAGCTTTACGCCATTCGTTGTAATTTACCGTATTCTTTACGTTCACATTCCACGTGTCTTGTTCACTGTAGATGGATATATTTGCCCAGAACGGCAGCCGTAATTGCAATGAAAATACTGCTGTAGATTTACATGTAAATACAATATTCTACAAGGTGGGAAAACTGCATTAGATTTATCGTGCAGTAACATAAATGTATGTGATTATGCCATATAAGAAATGCACAAGAGTAAAAAACATAAATGAAACAATTGAATAACCCAAGTAGCTTCATAACACTGCAAAGTCTGCACGTGTGAACTGGAAATGTAAGACAATAACTGCTAGGCAGTCATTGAAACAGCTTAGCAATGATACAACATTTAGAAGTACAACAAACATAACATTGTGATGATATTTGCTTTACTCAAAAGACTCACAATCAATATAATGTTCAGTAAATGTTATTTTCCATTAATGAAAGCAATAAAGTAACAACCAGCATTCCAGTTGTTACTCAAACTGAGGACACCGTTACATTAAGTAACAGCTGTTAAACATTTATAGCTGTGTACAAAGCCGACAACGTCATTACGATCAATGAAGGCTGAGAATATTCTGTTCCAGTACGCCAATTGTTAAAAAGATTATATAACATAAGTCGAATGAGGGCATCATCTATGTTGAGTTGCACAATATCTGGTCTTCCTGGAAAAGTTCATCTTATGACATCTTTGTCTAATTACATGAACAGAAAACAGAGCTGCAAACTATTGAGCATTAAAACCCGCTTTCACAGTACTGATATGTTTATTTTCGTGCAAACCTAACCTCAACATGCCACACTAACGATGAGTCAATAAACACATTATATCACCATCATCAAACTAATAAAAACAGGCCTCTATCGAATTGTAATATTTACAGGGGATACAATTTCACACACAACCCTGACTCATGATTCCATTTATTGTGCAGAGGTCGACTGACCAGTGCGTCAGATGACCGCTGTTTGTGTGGGCTGGGCGGTCACCCTGTACTTGGTCCGTCTGACCACTGGACCACCTTTGAGTGGCGATGACGTTGCCGTGGTAACGACATGAAGGTTCTGCCTGACAAAGTTGATGTGGTGTCGCTTCCTTGGGTCTGGGTGTGGACCGGCCTTCGGGGTATAGGTTGGGGGGGTGTAGCTGGGTAGCGCCCCCTGGATGTTGTATGTCCACTGCATGTCCATCGTCTGTACGTAAAAAGTTGGCGGTTAGTCTACATACCCATGCCTTAAAATCAAACACATGCCTTAAATTCAAACTTGTTAACAAATGCATGATGATGCATTTGAATGCCATTATTTTACTATTTGTTTTAAAGGCAGGCTGCCAGCTCTCCCGCCCAGAATTGGCAGAGCAGTAATTTGTAACAGAAAGTCTGCTGTCTCGAACGTGGGAAAGTTAACATTGCTCTGCTTGCCTTTGTATTATTGCCATTATAATAATAATAACGACTTCTTATGCGCTAATATCCTCGAAGATCATGCTCAGTTTCACAAAAAAAGGATTAAGCAATCTCATAATCATATAACAATGCGCAAGTCGTCGACGGATGGACGAAGGTGTTAGGAAGCTATGGAGGATAGGCAGCATTAAAGAGATAAGTTTTTAGACACTAGCAGAATGAAACTAGTTCCTTCTAATTTAACACTGGCAGGAAGCGAATTCCATAGAGTTGGTACGGCAACAAAGAAAACTCGTGTTTCAGCTTTCGTTTTCATCCGAGGAATGAAAGAGGGTTACTACTGACTGATCGTAGCTGTCTGGAACTTCTTGCTGGAGAGCGAGCGTTGAATCCAGATATGAGTTGATGAGAGGGTTTGATAGGCTATTTTTCGATTTTGTTTTGAAACTGGATGTTTCGTTTTCCTTTTGAACATGCCACAGGTGTGACAAGCTGTGTAACTCACCTGTATCACTAGCTTAGCGCGAGGCAGCTTGCCGTACTTCTGGGGCATGAAGGAGACCGTGATGAGGGAGCCGTTGGAGGAGACTGGGAGCAGCTCCCCTGTCTGTGGCGTCACGCGGAAGTCACTGTCACTTCCCTCAACGAAGAAGGCTGCGTACGGCACAGGGTGGCTGCACAACAATGATGACACATTCTATTTATGTAGCCAGACGTACAAACCTGTTTTGTGGCCTTAATATACAACATTGTTAAAATATAATCATCATAGTAATAATAATAATTATTTTTAATATATATATATATATATATATATAAACATATATATATATACATATATGTGTATATATATATATATATATATATAATATATATATATATATATATAGATAGATATATAATTAAAAAATACATTTGTATAAAGTATCAGCCAAATCCTGAACAGACATTCCTGAATAAAATGTCTATAAATACATACTACCTTAGAATCAATTAAGTAATGAAATTAAATAGATACTAAAAATGTAATAAAAAAGAAACAGATGTGTAACAGATATAATAAATTATGTATAACTAGTCTTCTAATGCTGTCTTTAGAAAGCTGTGTCTTGACACTTGAACATTTAAAGACAGTTGTTGACAAAGATATATAGAGTTTGCTTCCTACATAGACATTATCCTTCTTTATCACGGTGAAACTGCAACAGGACGTGAGTGACAATTTGGCAGAAAATGTCTTCAATTGGTAACCGCACAAAAGAGCGCAAGTGCAACATTAGCACGTCATAAAACACACTGCTTAGATGATAGATTCACTACAAATGACAGAGCATAAAGGAGAAGGAAGCAGTCAATCAGTCAATCAGTCAATCAGTCAGTACCTCGTCTGGCTGTTGAGTCGGAAGCCGACTGACGACTCCTTGTTGAGTCCGGCTGCTTCTATGATGATGGTGTCGTCAGGCACAGCCTCCGTTGCCACAAACTGGAGGGGGAAGCGCCACTGCCCTCCAAGAGCCGATTGCACCAAGAGCTCCACATGGTGGCTGCAATAGCAAACATACAGGTCTCTACATCCAAGAATGTGTTTGGTACTTTTCCACAAACTGGGTCGTCTCATTCTTGTTATTATAACTCTAAAATATAAAGTCATGTATAAGCAGCATATACTCCTTAGAACTGCTCCAGGTGCATCAGACTTGACTCTGACACACCTGTTCAATTGAATCACATCTTAAATTCTCTACGACGTATTCATGCATGTTTCGGTTATTGTGTCGAGACGATGTGTACACAAATGTTCACCACATCAAGGTCAAGTAATTTGGTTTCTTAACACTAGTGATGACACTCTATTTAGTGTCTTGCATTTAATATTTTGTGTTGGCCCTTGCAAGTATAATTAATTTAGTGTGTATACTAACAAGTATCTTCACACTGGTGAGTCTGCTTAATTTAGTATCTACGGATTGCAAGTACATTTAATTTAGTGTCTTTGCACTTGCATGTACAATAAATTGAGTGTGTTGACATGTGCATGTAGAATTCATTTAGTGTCTTGCCACTTGCAGGTACAATTTATTGTCTTGGCACTTGCAAGAATAATTAATATAGTAGTCTGGAATTAGCAAGTACAGTTACGTTAGTGTCTAGGTACTTGCAAGTGTGATTAGGTTCTTACTTCATCATCTTGTACGGTGAAAAGATAATGTTGAAGACGAGCATGACCAGTCCAGTGATCCTGTCTCGCAGGTGACGTACGTAGGTCAACGCCACAGCAGGTGACAGGTCACCTTTCACGTCATCATTCGGATAGATGATCTCATAAGTGAATGCTGGGGCCCCGGATAAGGCTGATAACAAACAAAACACACAGATAATAGTCAAAACAATATTTCATCAGTCCCGTCTATATTAATAAGGGTCTGATGAAGAATTTAAGTGAAATGACAAATTCTAACAAACTGTTGTTCTCTCTTGTCATCCCTGTCATCAGGTGGGGTTGGCCATGGTTTCTGTTTCTGTCGTCTTTTTCTTCCTCTTCTCTTTCTTCATTTTTTTCTCTCTACCTTCTCTATCACCAGTCTCCAACTCCATCTATCTTATGCTGTTGTTCTCCGTTCTTCTCTCACTCTTTCCAGGTCTCTCTTAAACAGATACTCCAGTCAGTGAGAGGATCACAGCATGTACTTACATAATTAGTTATGCATAGTAATTGTGCACAAAGATCATTAATAAATAGCTAATTATAGTGTAATTGTACCAAAAATCTAGGATTCAGGACGCTGCCATCATGACGCACAGAACCAGTGACGTAAACCTCTTACGTCACTGGCGCATGCACGTTCAAACATCCTACATCTGTCCAATGGTATTTGATGTATCCAGCCACACGAGGTGAATTATGCACGAGGACTCTGTCAAGCTTTGCCTTTTTCAACAATGCACCAGTGACGTAAGCGATTTAGCTTGCTTACGTCACTGGTTCTGTGTCTCAAGATGGCAGCGCCCCGATTCCAAGATAGCACGTTTTCCAATACAATTATACTGTAATTAATTGTTTATTAACTATCTTCGTGCACAACTACTATGCACAACCAATATATTATACGGATGTAAGTTTATACTGTGAACCTCTCATTGACTGGAGTATCCTTTAATGCAGTCCTCCCATCACACTCTCAGTCTCCCTCACTTCCTTCTTCCCTCCATTTCCTGGACATCTGCTCTCTTTGCCAGTTTTTCATCTCCCATTCTTTCCACGTGTCTGGCCCATTTCAACCTGCTCCTCACCAAATTCTTCCGAAAACTTTCTTTCACTCCAACCTCCACGCTCAGTTTATACATTCTTCTCTCATGCTTCTTCCTACTAAGTTGTTTTCAAATACCTGCATCTTCTCTTATTTCTTGGTTATTGCCACTGTCTTCAGGTCATACATGTACGCCGTGATACCACACAAGCTGAGCCCCTTTCTTTTATTTTTGTGTGACATGTGTCTATATTTCATCACCCCTTTAACTTTCCTCCAAGTGTTTGCCCCTGCCGTAATCCTCCTGCGAATCTTGGAGTCCGACTTGCCATCCCTGGATGCCACTCCACCCAGGTATACAAAACTGTCTCTTTGCTTAAGCTTCTTCCCTTCCAGGTGTATTTCCAGCTCTTCTGCCCCACCCACATTACCTCCATCTTCACCAAACTGACTCTCAGTAAATACATCTTCAATATTTTTACTGCAGCTTACCTGTCAGGTGATTTAATACATGGTGAAGGTAATCCCACATGTTAGATGCGTGTAAACAGACAGTCGGAACTTACATTCTCCAATGACAACCTTCTCGGGCGTTTCGGGTTTGTCGAGGCTTCCAGTCGATGGTTTTGGTTTTGCACCTCGCTTCAGTCCGGCAGAACTTGGCACGAGGCCAGCGAGAAGCACCTCGAGTCTCTCCTCCATACGCATACGCGCCTGACATCGCACCTCCACAGGGGGCACACCAGTAGGGGGCTTCACCTCCGGGAACGCCCGGATCGGATAGGTCCAAGTAATCTGCTGGACCCCGCCATCCATCTGCTGATCGGACGCATTCCTGAAGACAGACAAATTTGCATAAACGTTCACAATTCGGCAATATTCATCAACATTTTTAAGGCTGCATTTGCAAACTACTTATAGTTAATTTATTTTTATAATGAATTTATTTTAACTGTAATTATAGTTTTGCAATTTTTTTACTTACTTTATTATTAAGTTATTAATATATTTATTTATCTATTTATTGCTGATATGTTTAGCTTATGAACTAAGATTTTTAGAAGCTTTATTTAAATATCTATTTATTATCATTTAACATTTGTTCTTTATGTGCAAGTTTAAAACGATTATGAATATTTTAAATATGTATGTGATACAATGTATTTTATGCGCCTCTGAGCGGAAATTCTTCCAGATATACAGCGCTTTACAAATAAAAATTATTATTATTATTATTACAAATTGGGGACTCATGACTTTTCATGGGCATGAGAAACATATTAAGGCTACTAGATCAAAATTATTTAGTTTCTACCGCTGCATAGTCTTTGCCAGTTGATATTTTCCAAGAGTGCTCATTTAAAACTTCCAGTATAAAGCCACATGACAAATATCCCTAGACACTAACGCATCCAGTGAATCAAGTTACATATGTATCCAGCAGATGCCGCCACTGTCAAACCTGAAAGACGGATCAAGTGGATAGCTTGTGTCCAGATGGTTGCAGACAGTTGGATAAGAAAGGGTTAACAGTGCCTCATTAATGTACACTGTGGTGACTCCCGTGAGAGGAACACTTACAAGTTCTTGTTGTCAAACAACACTTACGAGTTCTTGTTGTCAAACAACACTTACGAGTTCTTGTTGTCAAACAACACTTACAAGTTCTTGTTGTCAAACAACACTTACGAGTTCTTGTTGTCAAACAACACTTACGAGT
>JAODUO010001172.1:0-65000 GCA_025642075.2 Ridgeia piscesae | reverse complement strand
GTTGGACTCTCGATAAGCCAAATGGCTTCCTAGTCCACCTGCCATCTAGAGTTGAATCTCTAGGTGGCAATTTTGTTAAATCTTGTTAAATCTTATTAAATCTTGTTAAATCTTGTTAAATCTTGTTAAATCTTGTTAAATCTTGTTAAATCTTGTTAAATCTTGTTAAATCTTGTTAAAAACAAAAAACTTCGATAGCAAGAGCACAAAATTAAATTTATCTTAAATAACATCTTTATGGACCAACTATTGTCATATATTGAAGAACCACATTTTATTGAATATAGCACTCATAATTTGATCAACAACATGTTGAAAGACATGAACTGTTTAAGCATCATTGGGACAACAACTGGATAATCTCCATTTTTTACAGGATAAATCTAAGGAAATTTTTTTTTACATATAAATGATAAATGCATGTCAGTGCCTAATAAGTTGTGCCTGCATGTGGAGTATGGATGAAAAACCAAACGTTTCTACTGATGTCACATCTGTGAACAACCAAGTTTTGGTAAGTTAGTTTGTCCAGCAAGACTTTGTATTACACAAAAATAACTGACATACACCTGGCTATCAAACATATCCATGTGCAAAATAAATGCTTAACTATGCCCAGAGCATTAAATAATTTATAATTCTAAGCATTACTGACATTATTTACCTTGAAATGACTCTTCCGATTCTACAAACACATCGTAAAGTCTTTTACAAAATGTTATGATTCATCAAACATATATTTAACTATGCCTTGAATTAAGACATGATATACATTAAAACTGCCTAGAAGATGTCATTAACTACACCTGTACCTGCAACGTAAAGGTGACAGACATGACATTTCTTTCAAGTTGTTTCACCTGTTGTGAATTCGGTTGTTTTAGTCTAGATATGTAGTGTGTGAATAACTTTAACCATATCTACATTTGGTTTAATAAAATAGTATTTTGTGTGAGTGTGGTGGTTAGATCCAGTGACATCTAAAGCCAGGTACTTAGTCAACTGGATATATCAGTGACAAAGTCCTATAGCCATATACCGGGGGTAGGACCAGAAACACATGCACAGTGAAGGACCTACAGTATAGCTAGGGGTGCTGAGATGCAATTCGGGACGTAATCGCGCTTTTTTCATGCGTGCGCGTTGTTTATTTCTTTTTTTCAGTTCATCTTTGATTTCTTTTAGATTCCAACTGTTACTAATATAAGGCATATCTACAATGTGTTTTAACAAATGCTGGATATAATGAATGAACGCGGCGTATCGAGGTAATGGGACACTGGCGGTTGATGGCACGAGCCACAAATGCATAATGGCGCCACCTGGTGTATTAGCTCTGTAGGTGCCCCATTGTACGGTTTATTCACATAAAGTTTTCCATTCTATAAATCACCTGAACTATGTTTTTGCATATGGAATGAAAGGGAAATGAAAAGATTCTGTTTGATGTTTTCCACCTACCCTAATGGGGTTAACATAAATTAGGAAGCTGACATTTTCTCCCAGTTCAGAGGCTGGCTACACAGCTGGTTAGAACAGGAATGTTGACGTCAGCTTTTCCAGGAAAATGGCGCTTTCCAAGAAATCTTAACAACAAATATAATTAATGAAATCATGAAAGATAAAGGTAAGTATTTATATAGCATATATCCAGTTCTCACGACTGATCAAAACACTTTACACTTTACTTCCCTGGCAGACCTATTCATTCAAACACCATCTCAACTTCTCTGGAAAGCATCCAGCCATGCTGCAATTAATGGCCGAAGGCTGTTCGTAAAAATATCCACCACTGTCTACAGCCAGGTATGCGTTCATACAGCTGAGTGAACTGGAGCAATGTAGAGAGAAAAAACTTGCTCAAAGTTTTAACACCGCAGCACAGGATTCAAACCGGGGTTCTCTTAGTCGAGAGTGCGAAGCTCTACCCGTGAGCGACTGTGCTCTACAAAACTGACGTAAACGTCCAGGTTCTTACCGGTGACAACGAGGGAGGGTGTGGTAGGTAGAGCCAGCAGTGTGGTGAGCTTCACGTTCACCTTGATGGTGGTGTCTGTGGGGTTACGGAAGGGGATGATGAGGGTGGAGTTGGTCGCTGCAGGGGCTGTCACACTGACTGCGTCCTGCTCCTCGGGTAGACGCCCTACCCCTGATGCCAGGAACACCCACTCTCCCAGCTGAAACACACACACAAGGGCACGGTGAGTGCCTGACAACATGTAGCATGTCTTCTACATGTGTTAGTTTTTCTAGCGAATTTCTGCAAATTAAAATATATTATTATACATTAAATATATTAAAAAAATATTTACAGTGACATAGTCTGCCCCAAACCCAGTTTGTGTGCGTACATGCGTGTGTGCGTGCGTGCGTGCGTGCGTGCGTGTGTGCTTGCGTGTGTAAATGCATGTGTGTATGGGTGTGTGTATGTGTGTCTGAGCCTAAACATTTGCATGTGTGTGTGTGAATGTGTGTGTGTGTGTATTCCTACATATATAGTTGTATAGATTATGTGGCGACCATAAATCCTGCATTACCCACTATTGGAGAAGTTTGTATATGAATTTCAAAACTGAAAAATTTGTATATAATCACCTTTAATTTTATATAGCATTATATATATATATATATATATATATCATGATTAATTTTAATTAAAGTTATTATAATAGAACAATTATTATTATTATAGCGGGACTATCTGTTAATGTTTATCAACAACTTTTACGATTAATCTATTTATACAGTTTTGTATAGTAATAGCAAATGTGTGTGTGTATATATATATATATATATATATATATATATATATATATATATATATATATATATATACATTATTTAATGATATGAGAATGTAATTTACAAAAGTTCTTTCACAACATTAATACATTAGGAACATATAACTTTCAGTTAAAACATTTAGTGTTGCTGTTGGCAGAAATATGGCTGATTTCAGCCAACAATAAAACACAAACAAAAACACAAAATAACATACATAAAGATGAACAACACAATGTTACATGTGACAATCTTTGTACAAGTTGTGCTCCAGTTTAAACAACAAAATCATAAGTCAACATAAACATGTTCTTATATGTACAACATTACTCCAAAACAAACTAATAAATTGTTTTAAAAAAGGGACTCAATATCCAACAATGATTATTTTCAAACTGTGAACGACATTTTGTATGTCAAAAACTAAATTTGCTTTTAACTTCCACAGTTACAGGTATACAGACAACATACTTTCTTCACAGCGATTAGAGGATCAAATGTATGTTCACATTTTGACAATAATTCCTAACTAAACATTGCTCCTCAGAAACAATAAATGTAAAAAGCAACTTTTGTCTTAAAACAAAATAAATGTTGGTTTAATATGAGGTTTTATTCCTAAATGCAGCATACATATAGATACATTTCATACACGGTGGCAGACCACTTTAATATGTCAGATATAATCTCCAATATAATTCAGATAATTTAAATTTGGCAACATTTTGTGTGAAACAAACAGTTAAAATATTTTAATTGTATTATCCATTCAACCAGGAGACAGTCAAAACTTTAAGAAGTCTGACTTTGGTCTGTGTAAAAATCAAGTCTGCTTAATATGGCAAACATTAAATAAATGAACTGTTTATGCTGCCATTAGGAGTGAATGTTTATATTAACCATAGAAAAGGAATATTTTTGAAAGAAATATTGTCAACAGCGGGGTGTTAGCTATGAACATTGACAAACAAAATGAATGCCCAGTGTTCTGTCAGAAACATCATCTCACCTCTGGTAGCTACAAGCGAATTGATTGCATTGGAAACAAAACAAATTACCATTATACAATCACTTAAAATACAATCACCTAAAATACCCTGGCATGGTTAATTAAGTCAAGAACACAGAAATATAATACAGAAGTTTCTCTAGTCTTGCAACCAACCAACAAACAATAATTTTAAAGATACTGACGTCACATTAAAACCTGCTTTATTATGGTAATATGTAGTTATAGAAGTTGGATTTTGAGAAAATCAATCTTCTGGATCATTTAGAGGGAAGTGAACAGTGAATTATAACATAATTTGTGGGTATTGAATCTGATTACGATGTGCATCACCTTGCCCTGTATTCAAGAGCTTCAACATGGCAAATGAAAAATAGCTCCACCAATGTCATTTCTGCACATATTTTGCATACACTAGGTTAAAACAGGTAAAAAAGGGGTAGGATCACGGCAAACGTGCTTAAATATACATCAAGAAATATTTTCCAATGTAAACCTCTATATCATTTGTATTTATCTCAGTTTTTGCGGCATATATCTTAGATTTTTAAATGGTAACCACGACCAGTGACAACTGCTCTAGGTATGAACTTCCAAGGCATATTGAATAACAGAAGGTTGTTTTTAAGAAATTCAGTCTTAATGAATTCTGATTTATACTCAGTAATGCTACTCTGAAATGTTGAGCAGTCTTTAAAAACTTTTTTTAAACAGAACTGAAACGCCGCCTACCTGTTCGGAATGGAAACTAATCCGGCAGTTATGATCGGACTCCCCAAGTGCAGAGGGCATGAACTTGACAGTGAAGGTCACAGACTGACGAGGTGCCAGTGTAAACGTGTCGCCTTTCATAGTTCGCTCCAGCGAGAAGTTGTTTGTGTTTGAGACAGTTGGCACGAACGTGAGGCTCTCATCTGTAGGGTTGGTGAGAGTGAGTGGCTGTTCGACGTATCGCCCCAGCTCACACTCCATCACAGGGAGGGTGACAGGGAGGGGTGAAGTAGCCTCGAGGTGAAGGTCATACCAGAATTCACCCACCATTGCGTTGTAGAGGATCAGACTACATGGTCGGGGAGAAAGGTGGTAAATGAAAGTAATCAGGAATGAGTTATATGAAAAGTAAGTCTCCGATAGAATATGAAACATGGCCGATCTATCTGGGGTCTTTATGTAATTATACATATATAAATGATGTTATATAACATATGATCTCGTATATAAAACAAAAATGCAAACACCATCTCATACGTAAATACACACACAATCAATTCATTCATGTTTGCATACCAGCCTTCACGTGCACACATGGACTCTCAAGCACATGCACACATGGACGCTCATGCACACACACACGGACTCTCAAGCACACACACAAACACACACACGCACACACACTCTCAAGCACACACACACACACACACACAAACACACACACACACACACACGGACTCTCAAGCACACACACACACCACACACACACACATGAACTCTCAAGCACACACACACCACACACACACACGTGCACATACACTCTCAAGCACACACACGGACTCTCAAGCACGCACCAACACACACACACACACACACACACACACACACACACACACACACACACACACACCACACACACACACACACACACACACACACACACACACACACACACACACACACACACACACACACACACACATGCCAACACACAAACAGACAAGAGTGATGTCGTACCTGCCCTTGTAGGAGCCAATGATGGCCGGGGCGTAGGTGAGTTCATAGGTGCCCTTTGAGCTGGGGAGGATGTGAATGTAGTTGGGGCCAGTGAGGGAAGGTCCATCGATGACAGCCTCCAGGGACAACACTTTGTTGGTCGGGTTGTTGATGTTCAACTCCAACGCCACCTTTTTCTGATCACGCAACATCACAGCAACGTTAGCACGTGACTACCACAGCAGTGGGTATTAAGTTACAGAATTAAATCACAAAATTAAGTCACATAATTAAGTCACATAATTAAGTCACATAATTAAGTCACATAATCATGTCATAAAATTAAATCACAAAATTTAGAAACTGTGTTTTGCTCCTTTCTAGATTGCACAGATTTTAAACTTTAAAATCCTACCTCGTTTGTTGATATATTTTCACTAGTTTTTTTATTTATTACCAAAACTGATGCAAACTTATCATTCCAAAAGGGCTTTGCTCAGTTAAAGTAAACAATCTAAATTTATTTTGTATACTTGATTTTTGGAGTAGTTACATTTTAGCAGTTTGCTACTACAAAATACCATGAAACAAGCTATTCTTTTGATTCTGAGAATGACATTGTAACATACAAATGCATATATGTGTGCACAGAAATTCATGTTACATATCGCCATTTTTAGCCAAAATTTACTTTTTCAAATAAAACTAGAAACTGTAGTAAATTTGTGAAACATCCTCTAAGGGTGGACAAGTGTCTGGAGTCACCTGACACGGAGACGTGATGTAAACTGTTCGCTCCGGAGGCTGGGGCTCAACGTTGATCTCTACAGCAAACCAGATGCGGTATTCCTGGGAGGACTGCTCCTCTTCATCCTCATCCGGCATCTCGTCACCATCACTGTCAACCGTGCTGTGACAACAACATCATCATCACTGTCAACCATGCTGTGACAACAACATCATCATCACTGTCAACCATGCTGTGACAACAACATCATCATCACTATCAACCATGCTGTGACAACAACATCATCATCACTATCAACCATGCTGTGACAACAACATCATCATCACTGTCAACCGTGCTGTGACAACAACATCACCATCACTGTCAACCATGCTGTGACAACAACATCATCATCACTATCAACCATGCTGTGACAACAACATCATCATCACTATCAACCATGCTGTGACAACAACATCATCATCACTGTCAACCATGCTGTGACAACAACATCATCATCACTATCAACCATGCTGTGACAACAACATCATCATCACTGTCAACCATGCTGTGACAACAACATCATCATCACTGTCAACCGTGCTGTGACAACAACATCATCATCACTGTCAACCATGCTGTGACAACAACATCATCATCACTGTCAACCATGCTGTGACAACAACATCATCATCACTGTCAACCATGCTGTGACAACAACATCATCATCACTGTCAACCATGCTGTGACAACAACATCACCATCACTGTCAACCTGCTGTGACAACAACATCACATCACTGTCAACCTGCTGTGACAACAACATCATCATCACTGTCAACCATGCTGTGACAACAACATCATCATCACTGTCAACCATGCTGTGACAACAACATCATCATCACTGTCAACCATGCTGTGACAAAAATCATCATCACTGTCAACCATGCTGTGACAACAACATCATTCACTTCAACCATGCTGTGACAACAATATCATAACTATCAACCTGCTGGACAACAACATCATCATCACTGTCAACCATGCTGTGACAACAACATCACTCATCACTGTCAACCTGCTGTGACAACAACATCACCATCACTGTCAACCTGCTGTGACAACAACATCACCATCACTGTCAACCTGCTGTGACAACAACATCACATCACTGTCAACCATGCTGTGACAACAACATCATCATCACTGTCAACCTGCTGTGACAACAACATCATCATCACTGTCAACCATGCTGTGACAACAACATCATCATCACTTCAACCATGCTGTGACAACAACATCATCATCACTGTCAACCTGCTGTGACAACAACATCATCATCACTGTCAACCATGCTGTGACAACAACATCATCATCACTGTCAACCATGCTGTGACAACAACATCATCATCACTGTCAACCATGCTGTGACAACAACATCATCATCACTGTCAACCATGCTGTGACAACAACATCATCATCACTGTCAACCATGCTGTGACAACAACATCACATCACTGTCAACCATGCTGTGACAACAACATCATCATCACTGTCAACCTGCTGTGACAACAACATCATCATCACTGTCAACCATGCTGTGACAACAACATCATCATCACTGTCAACCTGCTGTGACAACAACATCATCATCACTGTCAACCATGCTGTGACAACAACATCATCATCACTGTCAACCATGCTGTGACAACAACATCACCATCACTGTCAACCATGCTGTGACAACAACATCATCATCACTTCAACCATGCTGTGACAACAACATCATCATCACTGTCAACCTGCTGTGACAACAACATCATCATCACTGTCAACCATGCTGTGACAACAACATATCATCACTGTCAACCATGCTGTGACAACAACATCACCATCACTGTCAACCATGCTGTGACAACAACATCATCATCACTGTCAACCATGCTGTGACAACAACATCATCATCACTGTCAACCATGCTGTGACAACAACATCATCATCACTTCAACCATGCTGTGACAACAACATCACCATCACTGTCAACCGTGCTGTGACAACAACATCACCATCACTGTCAACCATGCTGTGACAACAACATCACCATCACTGTCAACCATGCTGTGACAACAACATCACCATCACTATCAACCATGCTGTGACAACAACATCATCATCACTATCAACCATGCTGTGACAACAACATCATCATCACTGTCAACCATGCTGTGACAACAACATCATCATCACTGTCAACCATGCTGTGACAACATCATCATCACTGTCAACCATGCTGTGACAACAACATCACCATCACTGTCAACCGTGCTGTGACAACAACATCACCATCACTGTCAACCATGCTGTGACAACAACATCATCATCACTATCAACCATGCTGTGACAACAACATCATCATCACTGTCAACCATGCTGTGACAACAACATCACCATCACTGTCAACCATGCTGTGACAACATCATCATCACTGTCAACCATGCTGTGACAACAACATCACCATCACTGTCAACCGTGCTGTGACAACAACATCATCATCACTGTCAACCATGCTGTGACAACAACATCATCATCACTATCAACCATGCTGTGACAACAACATCATCATCACTGTCAACCGTGCTGTGACAACAACATCACCATCACTGTCAACCATGCTGTGACAACAACATCATCATCACTGTCAACCGTGCTGTGACAACAACATCACCATCACTGTCAACCATGCTGTGACAACAACATCATCATCACTATCAACCATGCTGTGACAACAACATCATCATCACTGTCAACCATGCTGTGACAACAACATCACCATCACTGTCAACCATGCTGTGACAACAACATCATCATCACTGTCAACCATGCTGTGACAACAACATCACCATCACTGTCAACCATGCTGTGACAACAACATCATCATCACTGTCAACCATGCTGTGACAACAACATCATCATCACTGTCAACCGTGCTGTGACAACAACATCACCATCACTGTCAACCATGCTGTGACAACAACATCATCATCACTGTCAACCGTGCTGTGACAACAACATCACCATCACTGTCAACCATGCTGTGACAACAACATCATCATCACTGTCAACCATGCTGTGACAACAACATCATCATCACTGTCAACCATGCTGTGACAACAACATCATCATCACTGTCAACCGTGCTGTGACAACAACATCACCATCACTATCAACCGTGCTGTGACAACAACATCATCATCACTGTCAACCATGCTGTGACAACAACATCATCATCACTATCAACTGTGCTCGGTGACAACAACATCATTTTCACTATTGACCGTGCTATAATATGTCAACTGAACTGTGACAACATCAGTGTAACTGTCAAAAGTGCCATTACAACATCAACATAATGACAACATAATCTGCTGTCTTATTCATCTTCCTTGTAAGTGCATAATCCCACTCTAGTGCAGTGTCACACAGTTGTCATCATAACATAGTGTAGATGAAGCTGGTGATTACGTACAACATGGATGCGCTAAAGGATAAAATAAAACACTGGTTAATTGTTACATTGTAGTGCTGGCTCAGACGAAATGTCTAAATGACCACAGTCACTAATCTTCTCCTGACATTGTCCAGGTTTGCTACTGACCAGAACACAAACTGTCAATAAAAAGAGCCTGGATTTTAATCCTGTACTGCCGTGTCAAACCATCAGCAAGTTTGTTCACTCTGCGTTGCTCCAGTTCACTCAGCTGCATAAATGAGAATGAGTATTTGGCTATGGACGGTAGTGGATATTTGGGTACATATGATAGCCTTTGTGTATTAATTTCATTGTAGCTGAACACTTCCTAACATTGTTGAGATGTTGTTCAACTGTACAAGTCCACCAAGGAGTAAATGCCCTGATTAGTGGTGTGAAGTCTCCTGAGCAACCCTGTTAACTACCCTGAGCAACCCTGTTAACTACCCTGAGCAATCATGTTAAATGCCCTGAGCAACCCTGTTAACTACCCTGAGCAATCATGTTAAATGCCCTGAGCAATCCCGTTAACTGCCCTGAGCAATCTGTTAAATGCCCTGAGCAACCCTGTTAACTACCCTGAGCAATAATGTTAAATGCCCTGAGCAATCCCGTTAACTGCCCTGAGCAAGCCTGTTAACTGCCCTGAGCAATCCTGTTAACTGCCCTGAGCAATCCCATTAACTGCCCAGAGCTATCCTGTTAAATGCCCTGAGCAATCCCATTAACTGCCCTGAGCTATCCTGTTAAATACCCTGAGCAATCCCATTAACTGCCCAGAGCTATCCTGTTAAATACCCTGAGCAATCCCATTAACTGCCCTGAGCTATCCTGTTAAAGCCCAGAGCTATCCTGTTAACTAGTTAACTGCGCTATATAAGAACTTATTTTTTCACTTTAAAAACATTTAAACCAATGTGGGTGGACAGCATGAAGAAGAGGTTATATATATATATATATAGACGACTCACGTTTTTGGGCCCTGGCGTGCGACAAAGGCAAGCACCCCGTTGTAGGTACCCCTTCGTAGCGGGGTCACGGAGACTTCGTAGATACCTGTCTGCCCTGCCAGCACCAGGAGGGAGTCCGGCCCACTCAAACACTCTATGTCACACTCCACCTGCATGGCCAAGTAGGTCAAAGGTCATGCCATGTCAAGTAGGTCAAAGGTCATGTCATGTCAAGTAGGTCAAAGGTTAATTATTTATTGTAAAATGTCATACCAGCCTGTTGTAAAGCTTGCATATATGGAATTATAAAAACATGATTATATATTACACACACATACATATATATATATATATATATATATATATATATATATATATATATAATATATATGTATATGCATTTGACATTTATATTTAAATAAATAAAATCTAACAATCATTATCCTGTTACACACTGTCATACAACTTCCAGCCTTAACAGATTTTAGGTGATGCCAGTTGAAACTGTGACATGTACCGAATGTCAGTCGTAATTATGTCAAGTATGCAGACTAATGGTGTACTTTACTGTTTCAGTTGGGCTCCACAAATTAATGATTTGCTATTTGTGTATTCGTGATGAGTTCTTCGCTAACAAGTAAATGCTAACTTAATATTTGTAATGTTTGTTCAATTTCACGATGCATTTCTACTCAAGAGAAAACAATTATTGACAAATTTCTGCACACATTTTATGTTGGGTGTAACTCGATAAACGAGATAGGTAATCAAATTAAGTAAATAATAAGCACCTCGAAGAACAGTTTCCGCTTCATGTTGTTGGGAATCTGCAATCTCCGCTTGACCCTGTGCAAACAAGTCACTCCCAATTCAATTGTGAACAGTATACTTCATCGTAGCTAGCCCATCAATGTAAGAAAACACACATAAAATTGGTACTAAAAACATTTTCAACAGAACAATATTAGCAGAATGAATAATTTGACACTGACTGACTTTTTATGTATTGTTCACAGAAGACGTAAAACATCATGGATTGTGTATTTGATAGCAAAAACATGGTAATACTGACTTATGGTAAAATATTATATAGTTATTGATAGAATTGATAAAACAGTCTATGGATAACCATTTTCAAAACTGATGAAAATCATTTCCCAGCTTAAAATAAATAAATAAAAATATTATAGCTGAGTTCTGAGACACCTCTAAAATTGAGCGTTGTTAAACAAAACACGATGCTTACGTTTCTTTGACCCGACAGTCAAAGACAACACTGTCGAGTGGCAATGGTTTCTCCCCTTTTCCTACCAGGTGGAAGGTGTGGTCGATGCCATCCAGTGTGTTGGTCAATATAATGCGGCCCTGGGAAGCAAAATAAAATATTCAGTTTCTATGGCATCCTCACATTTGTTGCTGACTCTCTGAAAACCTGTTCATGTATACACTGCAAGACATCTATAGAAGCTTCATCAACAGTCAAAAGTTAATTCCTGGAAAGCTTGGAAAGTGAACTGGACATTGTCATTTTACACAATGTTGTGTCAGAAGTGGGATAGGCCTACATGCATGTGGTCTTCATTTTATACATTGGTGTCAGA
This sequence comes from Ridgeia piscesae, assembly GCA_025642075.2. Taxonomy (NCBI): domain Eukaryota; kingdom Metazoa; phylum Annelida; class Polychaeta; order Sabellida; family Siboglinidae; genus Ridgeia; species Ridgeia piscesae. Next base: position 52,697 of record JAODUO010001172.1, on the reverse strand, counting down.
AGTGGGATAGGCCTACATGCATGTGGTCTTCATTTTATACATTGGTGTCAGAAGTGGGATAGGCCTACATGCATGTGGTCTTCATTTTATACATTGGTGTCAGAAGTGGGATAGGCCTACATGCATGTGGTCTTCATTTTATACATTGGTGTCAGAAGTGGGATAGGCCTACATGCATGTGGTCTTCATTTTACACATTGGTGTCAGAAGTGGGATAGGCCTACATGCATGTGGTCTTCATTTTATACATTGGTGTCAGAAGTGGGATAGGCCTACATGCATGTGGTCTTCATTTTACACATTGGTGTCAGAAGTGGATAGGCCTACATGCATGTGGTCTTCATTTTACACAATGGTGTCAGAAGTGGATAGGCCTACATGCATGTGGTCTTCATTTTATACATTGGTGTCAGAAGTGGGATAGGCCTACATGCATGTGGTCTTCATTTTACACATTGGTGTCAGAAGTGGATAGGCCTACATGCATGTGGTCTTCATTTTAACAAGGTGTCAGAAGTGGATAGGCCTACTGCATGTTCCCATTCTACACATTAGTGACAGAAGTAGGATATAGGAAAGTCTGACTTACATGATTAATGTTACACATTGGTGTCAGAAGTGGGACAGGCCTACCTTCACAAGGCCCTCGTGTTGGGGCCTAAACATGATCTGGTAGTTGGTTGTCTGGAAGGCCTTGGCCGTGAAGAGATCTGGCCCAGAGAAGCCTGTGCCGTCTATAGCCACCTGCATGGGCCAGTCGTGGCTCGACTGATTCACCTGGACAGAACACACAAACAGTGGTCACTCCACTGCAATTGCATCCAGTCCAACATTTAATAATAATAATTATTTTATTTATAATGCGCCATATATCTGGAATATACTTCCACTCAGAGGCTAATAAAATACATTATTTTTGTAAAACATAAATATCTGAAATGTACGTAATAAATTAAGCTTACATGTAAAAACAAAATGGTAAATGATAATAAATAGATAAATAAATAAAGCTATTAAAAATCCTAGTGTATAACCTAAACTTATCAGCAATAAATTAATAGATAAAATATAATAATAATGACTAATAAAATAGAATAATAAAGTAAGATCTTAAAATAATTTGAGAAACCATAATTACGGTTAAAAAAGTTCATTAGGCCCCATCATTGGTCTTCATTTAAAATGGTTCAAAAACCCACATGCAGTGGTTTCATTTTAAAAAAAAACCCCAAAACACAATGGTGTCAGAAGTTTGGGTAGCCACATGATGTGGTCTTCATTTTACACATGGTGTCAGAAGTGGGATAGGCCTACATGCATGTGGTCTTCATTTTACACATTGGTGTCAGAAGTGGATAGGCCTACATGCATGTGGTCTTCATTTTACACAATGGTGTCAGAAGTGGATAGGCCTACATGCATGTGGTCTTCATTTTACACAATGGTGTCAGAAGTGGATAGGCCTACATGCATGTGGTCTTCATTTTACACAACGGTGTCAGAAGTGGGATAGGCCTACCTGTACATGATTCCCATTCTACACATTAGTGACAGAAGTAGGATATAGGAAAGTCTGACTTACATGATTAATGTTACACATTGGTGTCAGAAGTGGGACAGGCCTACCTTCACAAGGCCCTCGTGTTGGGGCCTAAACATGATCTGGTAGTTGGTTGTCTGGAAGGCCTTGGCCGTGAAGAGATCTGGCCCAGAGAAGCCTGTGCCGTCTATAGCCACCTGCATGGGCCAGTCGTGGCTCGACTGATTCACCTGGACAGAACACACAAACAGTGGTCACTCCACTGCAATTGCATCCAGTCCAACATTTAATAATAATAATTATTTTATTTATAATGCGCCATATATCTGGAATATACTTCCACTCAGAGGCTAATAAAATACATTATTTTGTAAAACATAAATATCTGAAATGTACGTAATAAATTAAGCTTACATGTAAAAACAAAATGGTAAATGATAATAAATAGATAAATAAATAAAGCTTCTAAAAATCCTAGTGTATAACCTACACTTATCAGCAATAAATTAATAGATAAAATAATAAATGACTAATAAAATAGAATAATAAAGTAAGATCTTAAAATAATTTGAGAAACCATAATTACGGTTAAAATAAATTCATTATGAAAACACACTACAAGTTGTTTACAAAAGCAGCCTTAAAAGATTTAGTAAAATTGACTTAAAAATAATTGTCCGAAGGGTTTCCACATGCATGGTGGTGTCACTGAATGGCCATGTCGACCACATGGTTCTAAATTATGGCTTGGTACATTTTGATAAAGATGCACACACTAGACATGAATCAGGATTCGAGGCTCAATGTTTGGTGCACAGGATTTGGGCTGTGTCAGTTTAAAATGCACAGATTGTTGCCTAAAATAATTTGTTTGCCAACGTACAAGATGGGGCTCATAGTGCTTCAGCAGGAAGATTTAAAATGAGGGTTGTCAAAAGATACAATATTCCCATAAACAATCCACATCTTTCGAAATATTTATGAACACAAGTGAGACATGTGTTTAATAAGGCTTTATAACTTTGTTGGTAAGAAGAATTATAATATAATTCAGTGTCTGTTTTTACCGAGGTGCCTGAAAACATGAGAACAAAACATAGATAACTTTTGTACAAACTGTACGTTGTCAAACACATACAGAGAGTAGAAATCAACTGATTCGTCACTTACACTCTTTTTTCACACATCCACCCACCTACCCCCCCCCATCCACCCAAAATCACTCGTCCTCCAACATCACCATTCTCTCATATGCTCATCTATTATTATTACAATTAAATCTTCTAAAACTATATGCACCTTTCATAAAAAAAACTCAAAACATATTTGTCCGTCATTGGTTTTCCACATAGATAGTTTCGGCGGCTCCATGCTGCGATGACAACTTTTGCTTGTCCCCGTTTATAATTATGCAAAATGATTTTGTTTATCGCACCTCTGAGTTGCATTTTCCAGGTGCTATAGAAGTGTTACCATTTTTATTATTATTATTACCAGAGCATGTTGAAGAATCCTTCTCCAAGAAGAAGCAAAAAAACTGCATTGTGTTATGTTAAATGACCACTGTGTTTATAGGATCGACTCACAATCGGGAGCTCTTGTGTGAGTGGTTGATGCACGGGAGACGTAAACTCTATCTGAGTCTCGCTGCCTTCTGGGACCACGGTGCATTCAATGTGGAAGATTCGCACGTCATTCTTTGATCGCAGGATGATGTTGCACCCATACTGGCCGGCCGTGTGGCCCGCGAATGTTATCGGCAACTCCACAAAATCATCTGTCAATTCAAAGTATTTTGGTTATACTATTTGTGTTAGAGATAGAAAAATAGAAAAACAAATATTTGTAAAATAACATACATACATGTTTATGTATATATTATATATGTGAATATAATAGTATATATACATACCTATATATATATATATATATAAGGCCCTGTATTATATTGCTTTTTTTATTATTATGACACACACACAGGAAGCCATATGGATCAGAAATATCCATTCAAGTGAAATTATGAACTTTCTCACATGAATGATGACATCATACGACCCACTTACTGAAGAAATTGCCATGTTAGGAATGACTCTACAGCTCCAAGGTAAAATCCCGTAATGGATATGACAAGACAAAAACTATCTAATAAAAGCTTGGCTTATGATATCCCTGATATCACAGAATATAGTAAGTTACATTGACTACCAGGGGTATATCTATATGACATGTCATTAAATGGTTACAGTCACAATAATTTGTGACAGGTCACCCCATTTCTTACAATGATAACAATTCAATGGATTGTAGTGTAGAGGAGGTTCTTACCATTGCTACTGCTGGAGCTATCGATGGAGGAGCGGTAGACTGGATTGGGGATGTAGATATTATTGGGTGCAGTGAACTGTTTATTGTCAATCTCCACCTCAAATTTGACGCCCTTCTCACTGCATGCCTATAAGGAAACATATCACACAATCATGTTATAATCACAAGTAATCCATAAACACCTACTTCCTGCATATTCTTTCTACTCAACAACTCACATACTTAATTAATCTGCTACCTGCTCTGACATCTCTGGGACCCTTAGATCATCAAACTTGTTCCTAAAATTAAGCTCAATATTGGCAAATATGCTTTCTCTGTAGCTGGGCCAACAATTTGGAATCAACTCTCTATTACAATTACATCTTCTGGAACAATAGCCACCTTTCATATAACACTTTTAAAATATTTATTTTAATTGCTTTTCCACCCTACATTTTCAGCAGTTCCATGGTACAGTGACGACTTTTACCTGTCCCCATTTATGATTATCACAAGTGATTTTGTTTGTTTGTTCTGGGCTTGGTTTTAAAAAAAGACATACCTAGTAGGTGCTATAGAAGTGTTACAATTATTATTATTATTCTTTCACCTGCCTCGTTAACCTCAAATACCCAGGCTGTGTGAGGTGGCAGCACTTTTTAGCCCCTCACAGATAACATTCAAACCCGGCGAAGTTACCAAACTATCTTCTTGCTTAATCTGTATATGCTGGTAAGTAAGTTAACTGTTGCAATGCCATGCAGATACATGTGTAACATGAGCACTAAGATGGAAGAGTTAGGTGATTAACAGGTCCAAATGTGAAAGTGGAATTATTTCTAATTTAACAAAATAAAATAAAAATAAAATATGGTCAGTCTGATTAATGGATCATTAGGGTGTTAACAAAAAAATGTAAAGCTACACTTTAGTATTCCCCAGGGGGTAATTGGCAATACCATTTACTACACTAGCAGTGTGTTTTTTTATCTTCCCAATTGTTTTGGCACTAGTAATTGGTAGAGCCCATTATATTTATATTTGCAAATTAGAATGCCTATACAGATATGTGTTTTCTTATTTCTGTAGCATATTTAGGATGGTTGGGGGGATGTCTAGGATTATATACAAAGTGCATGAAAGAAACTCAAATGGAAGACGGTGTGTATACAGATGACAGCTAAACAGTCATGCTAGGCTTGACTCACCATAGCGTCAGAGTCATCATTGGCCGCAGACAGCCTCTTCAGAGTCTTAGTTACAAGTCCACCACTAGAGAGCGTGTCAGTTCGTTTCCTTCGCTCTTTCTCCAGGTCTGACATTTCCTGTAGTGTGAACAATGTTTAGCATTAAAGGGAGGGTGACAGCTCCTCAGCCCAGAATTGACAGAGCAGTAATTTGTAACAGGAAGTCTGCTGTCTAGAACGTGGGAAAGTTAAACATCAAAGGGTGTTGCAGTTAACTCTGCTCACCTCTGCATTATTGCCAATTATTTTTTTATTTAAACTGGATCGATGTTTTGTTTACCATTTGAAAGTGTTTCAGGCTGAATCTTTCAAATTGCAAACATTGTTCCGAGCTAAACAAAATAACTAAATACAAATTGGCTGGTTGTAAACCTACATGTCATAAGAACATAATATTAATTAAAAAATAAAACATAGGAGGTGGCACCTTTGCTTTAATACAACCAAACCATTTGATGATATGGCATCTGGTATTTATTATTCATTTGACGACATGATGCCTGGTATTTATTAATAATTTGACGACATGATGCCTGGTATTTATTAATAATTTGACGATATCATGCCTGGTATTTATTATTCATTGGACGATATCACGCCTGGTATTTATTATTAATTTGACGATATCACGCCTGGTATTTATTATTAATTTGACGATATCACGCCTGGTATTTATTATTCATTTGACGATATCACACCTGGTATTTATTATTCATTTGACGATATTACGCCTGGTATTTATTATTCATTTGACGATATGACACCTGGTATTTATTAATAATTTGACGATATCATGCCTGGTATTTAGTATTCATTTGACGATATCACCCCTGGTATTTAGTTTTCATTTGACGATATCACACCGGGTATTTATTATTCATATGACGATATGACGCCTGGTATTTATTATTCACTTGACGATATGACACCTGGTATTTATGATTTATTTCATGATATGACGCCTGGTATTTATTATTCATTTGACGATATGACGCCTGGTATTTATTATTCATTTGACGATATCACACCTGGTATTTATGATTCATTTGACGATATGACGCCTGGTATTTATTATTCATTTGACGATATGACGCCTGGTATTTATTATTCATTTGACGATATGACACCTGGTATTTATTATTCATTTGACGATATCACGCCTGGTATTTAGTATTCATTTGACGATATCACGCCTGGTATTTATTATTCATTTGACGATATGACACCTGGTATTTATTATTCATTTGACGATATCACCTGGTATTTATTATTCATTTGACGTATCACCTGGTATTTATTATTCATTTGACGATATGACACCTGGTATTTATTTTCATTTGACGTATAGCCTGGTATTTATGATTTATTGCATGATATGACGCCTGGTATTTATTATTCATTTGACGATATGACGCCTGGTATCTATTATTCATTTGACGCTATCACGTCTGGTATTTATTATTCATTTAACGATATGACACCTGGTATTTATTATTCATTTGACGCTATCACGTCTGGCATTTATTATTCATTTGACGATATCACGCTTGGTATTTATTATTCATTTGACGCTATCACGTCTGGTATTTATTATTAATTTGACGATATGACGCCTGGTATTTATTATTCATTTGACGCTATCATGCCTGGTATTTATTATTCATTTGACGATATCACGTCTGGTATTTATTATTCATTTGACGATATCATGCCTGGTATTTATTATTCATTTGACGATATCACGCTTGGTATTTATTATTCATTTGACGATATCACGTCTGGTATTTATTATTAATTTGACGATATGACGCCTGGTATTTATTATTCATTTGACGATATCACACCTGGTATTTATTATTCATTTGACGATATCACGCCTGGTATTTATAATTCATTTGACGATATCACACCTGGCATTTATTATTCAATTGATGATATCACACCTGGTATTTATAATTCATTTGACGATATCACGCCTGGTATTTATTATTCATTTGATGATATCACGCCTGGTATTTATTATTCATTTGACGATATCACGCCTGGTATTTATTTTTAAAGCAGGAGATTCAAGTGATATTCTACAGATCCAGAGGACTGACACATTATATTTGACACTCCTCGGTTGCTCGATCAGTCAATGCCTAGAGCACAACTGAGCCGTGCCATGAAGAGCCACTCACCATCTGTGCCTGCCAGTACCAGGGCCTTCTCCCGGGTGGCATTGATGATTGGCACGCGCAGTTTCTCCTTTACTGTCGTATCGACGTCACATTTCCAGTAGATGGTTGTGGAACTGCTGCGGAAGGGTGACGTGTTACCACCACCTGCTGAAGCACAAGTCACAGGTCACTCGCAGGTCAAAGGGCAAGAGGTCACATGTTATGTAACTATTTATTTGAGTGTGACTTTTCTGTACAGCTGGGGGTCAGGGGTCATAATAATAAGCAGGAAAGTTGGTGAATCGTCTATTGATTGCGTGGGACCTAGGTGATTAGATGGTATAGCAAAAGTAACTTAGTTTGGAGCATGTCTTTGTGAAACGTACAACATTTTGACCCATCAGGTGTAGGTAGGTCTTGGTCATGTACTGGTGTCACGTGTGTTGGCTCAGGTTTCAGCGGGATGGGTTTCTCTGCTCATGGAAGGGGCTCTCTGTTTGGTATATATGGCCTCCTTCACTTTTCTCCTGTGCCAGTTGGATTCACGGGTCAGTATTTTTGTGTTCTTCATGGACACTGAGTGTCCTGTGGCCCGACAATGGTCTCCTAATCCTGTTGGTTTGTGTGTTCTTTGAACCTCTGACTGAGTGGTCTCTTAGTTTCACCAATGTATGTGTGGCTGTTGTCATTGTCACACGTCATGTTGTAGATGGTTCCACATTGGTGTTCTTTTGGTGTTTTGTCCATCAAACGGAGGGTGTTAGCCAGATTATGGTGTTGTGCACAATTTGTCACTTGTAAAGTAAATCCGACCAAGTTGTTCTGATAACCCTGCAACATATGGTAGTCCCAACATGGGTCGGTGTGGGTTGTTGTTCGTACTAGGTGGTATTTTTGCGCTAGGTGGTGCAGGTGAAAGCGCCCACTCTGGGTATCCATTGGCTGTGCCAGTTCTGATTTCCTGTCTACAGCTGTGTGACATTGCTGTGCCCTGTTGGTGAGGGTGCGTACAACTGAGTGTTTGTGCATTAGAGGGTGATGTGGCTTGAAGTTGGTCCGCGTGTGTCAGCGTCCGATATATAGTTATCTTCGTAGATCCGTCATCCAGAATATGGGTGCATAGATCCAGGAAGGGACGTTTGCTGTCTTTCTCGGACACAATGGTGAACATGATGTGTGGGTCAAATGCTGCTGATGTGGTCAGTGAATTCCTCCATGTCGTATTCATGAAGTACGGTGAATGCGTCGTCCACGTATCGTAGCCACAGTCACGGAGGATGTGATGCTGTAGAGATGGCTAGTTTTTCAAATTGCTCCAAGTATCAATTAGCTGCTAGGGGAGATATGAGTGACCCCGATATCAGTACCACATGTTTGCTGGTAATACTCATCGGTGTACACTGTATATGAAATAGGTGGCGGTTAGACAGAAGTCGAGGAACTGAACTATCTGTGGGATGGTTATTTCCGTGTGGCTGGTTAGGGTGTCATCTTCTTGATGACTTCTAGTGCCTTATCCACAGGGACACTGGTGAAGAGTGCTGTGACATCATATGACACCAGTTTCCTAGCAGTTGATATTTGCAGGCGTCTTAATTTGTCAACTAGTTCCTTGGTGTTTTTGATGCTGTGACAGTTCTTGCCCACTGGGTGGGGGGTAGTAAGGATGCTAGCCAGGTATCTGGCTGCATTGTATGTGATACTGCCACAACTGGATACTATAGACTTAAGGGGTGTGTTGATTTTGTGTATCTCGGGTGTCATGTACAATTTAAGGGGCTCTTCCAAATCAGGGTATAGTTTGTCTGAGATGGATCCAAATTATCCCGCTGAAACCTGAGCCAACACACGTAACACCTGTACATGACCAAGACCTAGAGCTGATGGGTCGAAACATTGTACGTTTGACAAAGATATGCTCCAAAGTAAGTTATTTTCTTACAACATAACCATATCTTGGAGCCAGGAACAATATAATCCATAACATCTATTCTAGTTTTAAGAAACAGTCCATCATGAGAAGTGATGGCTTTGGTTTAAGATGATGTGCTAACAAGAGCTGGATAAATAATTTGTTAAAATGTGTGGATTGAAAGATTCAACCTTATTCTGAGAAATTCAAACAAGTTCGGGAATAAAAAAAATTTATGATGGGTTTTTATTTATTTATTAGCATGCACAGGTGACTCCAAAAGTTGTTGATTTGCAACTACCCCCGGGGGGTAAGTAGTGCTGCATGTAGTCGTCCATAAAACGATAAATAACAACAATTCGCGAAACCACGAGAATGCAGTCTATATACCCATAACCGATGAAGCACACACACATGCAGACCTAAACTAACAATATCACAGAAATATGCAACGAACAAAACATAAATTTTACATAGGAGAACAAAACAGATTGACACACACCCTCAATACATGCATTAACCTTAAACTATGTGACGAAACATGTCGACAACAAACATAAGTAGCGGCCACAAACACTAACTAGTCTACCTTTCTTCTTTAGATGTTGAAAACTTCTGCAAATGATCAGAACACGAACTGAATATCAACCATCAACCATTACAGGGGCCAGTTTCATGAAGCGTACTTACGACGTCGTAGCAGTCGATAACTCGTCAAAATCCTAAAACGTCCTAAAGTTACGCTAGTTATGTTTCATGAGTCTCCTCCGTAGTTGCTCTTAGCTGCGCCGTGACATTAAAGCGACATGGTCCATTCGTGGCTTTTTATTTTTATTGCAAAATCATGTTATACGGTATAAATTATACCTATTATAGCGTAAAGACGGTCAAAATATGTTTTCATGTACCATTTAGGGGTTGAAAATAGACGCAGTAAGGGCGCTTAACTCTGTGTACACATCGACCACGAGGCATTTTTGAAACCGTTGTAGGCGTGGCTAAAAGCCCAGAATGAAATGCATGATCACGCGATGCAGTATCACGTGAACACAAGTTGACGCCACTAACGCCACACCCAGCCAGGTGCACGGCTCCCAGTTGATAAAGGTCAAAGGGTGGGTGTCACTCGCGGCGATTTGAGTGACAGCGTCGGGATTCTTATAAACATTCGACGTTTAACATTACGAAGTCAGTTCTGTTTCAATAAAACATTTATCAGGACGCTACAATAGTTATAACTTATACTGATTAACATGAATTTGCAATAAAAATAAAAAGCCACGAACTGATCATGTCGCTTTAACATGTATAGGTTTACACGATGCTCCCCAAGTTCAATGATATTCCCCGCATGCCCACTATCAATGTAATGTTTACACTGTGCATCCTTTACATTTATCATAATTTGCTGTTTGGTACTAAAACAGCAAAGGCGTCAGCTTATGAGAAAAAGGGTGTTCAGAGACTGAACAAATAAAGGGATTCACAATTGCGACTTAACTGGGTCAATTCTATGACAATTTGGTTATATGAATGCTAAATATTATTGATTCCATGAAGTTGTGTGTAAAGTAGCGTCGGTTCACGAAACTGGCCCCAGGTGGACGCAAGGACATGCACTATCTATACTACCTGCTTTTGTAAGCTGTCGGAAAATCCCTGGAACAAATAACATTACAGTATTACTTTGACAATTGCCATATCCTGGGCACACTGATAGACCTGTTGAAACCTTGATTTAACCTGCCTTCAAAAATGCCAAAATCAGATGTATTACGAAAAACTGGCTGTTTTTGTCAGCATGCCCAAAATTAAATGGCAATCCAAAAACCCTGTAACTACCTGTCTGACCGACCCCACTGATTGTTTACCCAACACAACGTCAGCCAATCAAACAATTCACTTTCAAGTAATGGCATTTTCGGTGTTCAGATAAATCAATGTTTCGACAAGTAATCAGCAATGCCTCATTCAAATGGTTGATTGTGTTAGACAAGTCAAATCACGTCAATCGTCATTCAGTCAAATCGAGCAGGTTTGTCATTATGTTGTGTCGATTCTGAAGTTTCTACCTAAAACAGTACATATTCAACAACGATTAGCTAGATACTGCAATTGACTTTTATATGAAACTGGAGTTGTGTATATAAAAAGACGTATAAAAACAGCTGAAGGTTTCTGGCTTTGATTAAAAAAATTATTATGATAACTAATTTTATTACTGTGTGAGCTGGGGACAAAAAACATTGATCAAGATATGCCTGTTGCACAGGTAATGACTCACTTTTTCTCTGTAATTAAAATTAATAATAACACATTGCGAGAAAATAAAAAAACAGAAAATTGTGCTATCAATGGTAAAGAGAAAACTAATCTAGTTTCTTATGTTTTAAGACATATTAATATTATACCATTGAAGTAAAGGTCAACATCCTCTGCTATGAGATTGATGTAAAATAAATTCCATTTCACCTGGTTAAAATTAACACCGAAGGACCTCATTATTTGTGTGGTTAAAATCGAATGACAGAAACATTTCACTGGTGCTTATAAATAGTCTTAAGACATCACTTAAAAAATTGGCCATAACAAGTTTGTATTAATTATGTGTGAAATAATTCATAGTTCACAATATATGATTTAATTAAAGTGTTCTGGACACCATGATTAATTAAAATCTTGACATTTCTTAAACCCAAACAAGACAATTGCAATTTCAAGTCAGAGCAGATCTGTCTAAAATAAACAATTACTCTGACTATATTAAATATTTCAGGCACACATATTTCTGGCTCAATGCAATATACATGAGTAAACATTTGTATTTATATTGCCTTTACAATGGTCTTTTATAAATAAATAAAAACAAATACAGCTCTACAATTACTTTTAAAATAAACATGCTACACTCCACATATTTCAAATTCCTATGTAATGTTTGATATTTTAATATGTTGGGAACACACTTTTTTCCTAGCTAAATTCAACACACAGGCAGCAAAACTTAAGCTAAAGCTTAAGGAAAAGTAAGCTTACAATAATTAATCATATATTATCATTATACTAACATAGCCTCGTAAAGCAGACACCACAAAACATTACACGACTGATCCAGCACACAGTAGAAATAGGAAACTCTTTTGTTCAGCTTTATTTTCTTTCTGTGTCTTATTGCTAACGTGAAGACAGTGGTTGACTGGGCAATGAGATTACTACATCCATCCTTATGAGGTTTCATAATTACAACTAATACTTCTTGTTTGTAATTCTGACAGAAACTTGTGAAAAAACATTTCCAGAGAGAAATAAATCTGTATCAGAGAGTTATGGGAGCTGCTGACAATCCATGTGGATTAGAGACAGTCCATGTAGATTAGAGACAGTCCATGTTGATTAGAAACAGTCCATGTGGATTAGAGACAGTCCATAAGGATTAGCAACAATCTATATGGATTAGAGACAGTCCATGTGGATTAGAGACAGTCCGTGTGGATTAGAAACAGTCTATAAGGATTAGCAATAATCTATATAGATCAGAGACAATCCATGTGGATTAGAGACAGTCCATAAGGATTAGCAACAACCTGTACAGATTGGAGACAATCCATGTGGATCAGAGATAATCCATGTGGATTACAGACCATCTATATAGATTAGAAACAATCCACATATATTAGAGTCAATGTTGATTAAACATTAAGATTAGACACAGTCCATGTAATAAATAGTGACGAGACATGTCTGTCCAATGTCGTAGAGACATTCTATAAGCGTAAAGCAATAACAGAACAACAGTGCTGCCACCTACCGGCTGCAACGGCACTTGAGATTCGGACACTGCCAGGAGCTTGTGGGAAGAATGGTACCATCGACGGCAGCGGCATGGTACCAACACCCTCTATCGCGTAGATGAACTCGCCAATGTCCTCGTTGATGAACACAATCGAGTACTGCTTCTTTCCGATCTCGTAAGGCAGGAAGTTGATGACTATCGGAGCCGATTTATTCGCTGGCAAGAACACAGACGGCTTCTGTGCGAAAAATGCACTCAGCGTCTTCTTCTCTGGAAAATAAACACCGGAAAATATTTTAATACTTTACAACTAATTTTTCTATCTGATCCTGATCTGTTTCCTGTCGGGACATGATTACTGATGATATTTAGTCCAATTTTATTTTCAACATACTGCATAACAAAGAAAATATACAACCTTGAAATCAATAATACATATCAATACAAAAATGTTGAAGTCTTGCGAACAAATGTAGAAATTGTCAACCTCATTCAGATCTTCAGAGAAAACTATGAAATGGATAAACTCAAATATTCACATATCAGTGAACAACACAAATATTACATACTATTTATGTTATGTTTCTATCTTAACAAAACACATTTACAGGACCAGAATCTCAACAAAAACAGACAATGGAATAGCCACATTTACAGCAGACATTTCTGCAGCTTAATGAACCTTGTTGCTAAGCAACAGGTCACATGACAAATCCCACCTTCCTGCAGCTGCTGCAGCAGTGCTGGCCTCGCCTTCTCCTCCGCCTTTGATTCCTTCGTCTTTGGTGCCACTGACGTGTCAGACTTATTCTGACCGTGGTCAGTCTTGGAGGTGACTGACTTGAGGACCCGCCTCTTTGAGCCTCCCCCCATCATCTCGTCCGTCTGCATCGCCTTCGACTCGACGAGCACGATGCGAAACTCTCCGTCGCTCGGGAAGATGTTCTTGACCTCGATCGTCACTTGGGTGAGGGTGTAACATGGCGTCTCGCACTTCACTGTCACCTGCAACAACCACGACAACAACCACAACAATCAGTACACTTCACTGTCACCTGCAACAACCACGACAACAACCACAACAATCAGTACACTTCATTGTCACCTGCAACAACCATGACAACAACCAGAACAGTCAGTACACTTCATTGTCACATGCAACAACCATGACAACAACCAGAACAGTCAGTACACTTCATTGTCACCTGCAACAACCACGACAACAACCACGACAATCAGTACACTTCACTGTCACCTGCAACAACCATGACAACAACCACAACAGTCAGTACACTTCATTGTCACCTGCAACAACCATGACAACAACCAGAACAGTCAGTACACTTCATTGTCACATGCAACAACTACAACAACAACTACAACAGCCACATGTAATAATTACAACAACAACCACAATAGTCAGTACTCTTCACTGTCACATGCGACAACCACAACAACCACACAACAAAAAGTGCAACAATCAGTACACTTCACTGCCACATGCAACAACTAAAACAACATCCGCAACATTCAGTACACTTCATTGTCACCTGTAAAATGACTGTTGGCTGCAACAGCAACAACAGTCAGTACAGTACAAACGGTTGTAGAAAGTGATATCATGGAACATTACCATAGCAACCACACATTTATAATTCTCCAATTGTCCTGAAATTTTGCATAGACCTAGAGATGGTGTATAGTTTTTGTATACACATAATATGTGAAAGTATAATTAGGAGATATTAAATATTAACTCTGCGACCGGCCAGGCCCGATTAATCGGCCCGAGATACCTTCCTGAATAAAAACATTTTTAGTTTGCGTAACGAGTAACTGACCCGCGCACATTTTGTATCATCGGATAGCTGACAGATTGTTCAAGATAGTGTATATTTATTGGCGGTCAGTCAAGTGCAGATTGAATGACAGCTAGCTACACGTGGGCAGACAAAACGTGTGAAAAAGTTGATGCCCAAATTTGGGTGTTTTACTACGCCTTCTGTAACGAATCTTCATAAAGATCCAACCCATGCATACGTGGCACCAATAGAGAGCTCTGTTCTTGCCCAATCTGGGAAAAATAAACATGATGGTGGGGCTGGTCCAGCGAATCAGAACCAAGCTTTCAAAAACCGCGTCTTCTTCCCGCAGAAAGTAAACAACAACATGGCAGACGATGGGTCGAAGAACTTTCTAGATTCAAATGTTTACTTCGGATTACCTAAAGTTACCGCATCTATGTTTCGACAAAACAACTGACAGTATTCAAGAATATGACTATTATACCAGTTGAAATAGTTAGAATGACTTTGGATGCTTTTTGGTCTGAAAATTCGACCATTTGTCAGCGCAACATTTCAACACTCGCGCTGCGGGTTTGCGCCGGAGGCGAATGTAGCAGCGATCGGGCGGCCTAAAATGGCCTACCTCCATCGTCACTGTTGAAAAAAAACATAAAAATAAAAGTTATCAACGGATTTGATTCATTTTTATGTTATTTGGCAGATAAAACGTATGGCAGGAAGTAGGAAATTTGTTCGTTCAGTATTTATTTGGGAGCAGGATAATGCGTTAAAATGGCTTTGTTTTAGAGTAATTAGCTGTGGAATTAATAAGGGGCTTGCATTAAAATGCTCACTATTACCCCTTTCAACACTGTTTCATGGTATCTATTATGGAAATATTGAAAGATTGATGCTTTTGCTGATTGATTCCGCCAAGAACCCAGTTTCGACATTTTGAGGGCATGCTGACTAATTACGCCCTGGCGCCGATCGCGGATCTGCGACAAGTGCCTGGTTTTGGCGTGCCACGTCACAAATGGTCTCTTGTGCATGAGTTTTAATTAGGATTGATCAAATCAAGTCAAATTTAGTGTAGCTTTCTACAGTACATTCAAATAAAATGAAGGCAAATAACATATAATAATGTAAAGGGAACAATACAGGAATTTTTTTAAACAAGTTTAAACTGGTTTGGACAAAAGGTCAATGATGGCATTTATAGCATTTGACACTGAAACCCTCTATTATAACGACACCAAATTTGACGAGTAAACAGGGCGCCTACCTTTGGCTTAATGCTGTCGATCTGTGTGCACAGGTTGAAGACGAGGGTGGACCCAACCGAGGCTCCCAGTCTCTTCCCCACCAGGATGAGCACTGCCTTAGCGGAGCGCAGGAAACGGCTGCGGAACTCAATCGTGAGTCCCGCCTTGCCCTTGCGTGGGACCGTGATCACGTCTCCCTTGGGCAGCCAGAAGTCTGGTCTGTCGTGACCCGTGATCAGTGCTGTGTAGCTGAGCATCTTCGCACTTGGGTTGGTCAGTCGCACCTGTCCCCAGCGATACAGCATCAGAATAAACATCTTTATTTTACTTTCACTTTCAGTTACGGTCTCACGTGTGGAATATTTCAGTATTTCTGTTGTCTCTTTTTGATGATTTCTTTGGTGAAACACTTCTACTACTATCACCTTTAACCCTGCCACCAAATCACACCATGCAACACTTAACACTTCTACTACTATCACCTCTAACCCTGCCACCAAATCACACCATGCAACACTTAACACTTCTACTACTATCACCTTTAACCCTGCCACCAAATCACACCATGCAACACTTAACACTTCTACTACTATCACCTCTAACCCTGCCACCAAATCACACCATGCAACACTTAACACTTCTACTACTATCACCTTTAACCCTGCCACCAAATCACACCATGCAACACTTAACCACACACACACAACATGCAGACACACCCAACCACACCAGACCACATCCTACTACACATAACCACACACAACATAGACACACCCAACCACATTCAACCACACCCACCACACCCTACAACACCCAACCACACTACAACATCACCAACCACACCAACACACATGTCAACCAACACCCACCACACCAGACCACACCCTACAACCCCCAACCACATACAACATACAGACACACCCAACCACATTCAACCACACCTACCACACCCTACAACCCCCAACCACACATAACGTACAGACACACCCAACCACATTCAACCACACCCACCACACCAGACCACACCCTACAACCCCCAACCACACACAACATACAGACACACCCAACCACATTCAACCACACCCACCACACCAGACCACACCCTACAACCCCCAACCACACACAACATACAAACACACCCAACCACATTCAACCACACCAGACATACCTGTCGCTGGACATTGTTGTGTAAAGCACCAGAAAACTCGACAGTGCTCTTTGCGATGTAGTTCGGTAGATGGTTGTACAGATGGAGACACAGTAGCAGCAACGCTACGGGGTTCGGGTCGGTGATGTCGATCGCCTGCATAGAAACATAAGAACACTACTTAGGGACCAGTCATTATTTATCAACACTTTCAAATGAAATGCATCGAAATCTCATTATATTTAACAGCATGGTACCGCATCACCTTCACAGAGGCATACAAACACTTCTTAGGGAGCAGTCATTATTTATCAACACTTTTGTATGAATGAATTGAAAATTCATTATATTCAATAGCATGATAGACACATAGATCTAACAAACTGGTTACCTGGATGTCGTAGTCCATGCGCAGGAATCGTAGAGCACTGATGATCTTGAGGGCGTTATGAAGGCACTCCTCCGCCGTGTTGGGGTGGGTGTACATATCAGAGAGGTGTGACTCAATCTGAAACATATGAGTTGGTTGAATCTATATATCAAAGAGGTGCGACTCAATCTAAACCAATTCAGATCATCGTTATATATATATATATATATATATATATATATATATATATATATATATATATATATATATATATATATATATATATATATATATATATATATATATATAGTATATATATATCAGAGAGGTACGATTCAATCTAAGCCAATGAGATCATTCTACGTACATATCAGAGAGGTTTTACTCAATCTGAAGCAAGAGGCATGACTGTGTGTATGTATGTATCAGTCAAAGGAATAATTTATTTGCGACGCCCCAAAGTGGACAACCTTGTCCCATGTGACAACTACAGCGCCACCTACCAGGAATGGGGCATGAGCAGCGAGGGTTGCTCCGATCACAAGGCCATCCAGAAGGTCAAAGTCAAAGTTCACCACCCAGCGAGATGGTGGATTGCCTCCTGCGCACAGAAAAAGGAATATGTGTTACACGTCCAAGTCATCGTGTAGTCGTACAAAGTCGTCGAAGACAATCCGTCACCTCATAGTGATTCTGTACTTTTGAGATACCATGTGGGGACCACAAATTTACACTGTTTAGTTTTGTTTATATAGTTATGTGTACCTCAAAAAATGTGTTACATGACCAAATATCTCAAGATAATTAATTAGATCTGGGGGAGTTTCCAAATTGTGTACCGAAATCCATCAAAAGGAGGTTGACAGACGATGACACTTTCTTCAGAGTGTCACCGATGATAGTGTTATAAACTATAAACTGAACAAATCAGCCCTTTAAATTTAGCAATGGAATCTGTTTAATGAAGGACATTCATTGAGAGCTCATCAACTCCGTTAAATGGTCCCCAAACTTCACCGGTGTACAACGGACGAACAAAAAAGACCAAGACGGACCTTTTGCTGAGGTCTGCCACACGATGGTCCTCTGTTGCTCGTAGTGATGGTTCAGCCAAAGGAGTAGGATCCTCTCACTCACACTGTAGATGTTGCTACACAAGGGGTCAGGGTCCACCGACAGACTGCCCTCCTCCTTGTAAGGACTTGGTAGTGCCTTGAACTGTTTTGGCGTGACCTTTGCCAGCACCAGGGTCTGTGGGAACGACACACTTAAGACGTGAGATTTATAACATTACATTTAAAACATAACATTTTAACATCACATTTAAAACATCATATTTAAGACATCACATTTACAACATCACATTAAAAGATAACTTTTAAAACATCACATTTAAGACATCATATTTAAGACATCACTTTTACAACATCACATTAAAACATAACATTTAAACATAACATTTAAGACATCACATTAAAACATAACATTTAAGACATCACATATAAGACGTCACATTAAAACAACATTTAAGACATCACATTAAAACATAACATTTACGGCACCACATTTAAAACATATAATGTTTTTTATAAAACATCACATTTAAGATGTCCCAACAAAAATCACACTTAAGACATCATATTTAAATATCACATATAAATGTTCCATTAAAACACCACATTTGGAACATCACATTTAAACGATCGCATTTATGACATCAATTTAAAACAACACACGATATCACATATAAATGTTATATTTAAACATCACATTAAAACATCACATTTTAATTTTAAAATAACAAATTACACAAAATTATTTATAAAAATTTGTTACAAAATAATAAATACTAAGAAACAATGTATGTATGTATATATATGTATATATATATATTATATATATATATATATATATATATATATATATATATATATACACATATATAGCTGTATATATTATACATATATATATATATGTATATTATATATATATATATATATATATATATATATATACACATACATATATAGCTGTATATATTATACACATATATATAGCTGTATATTATATATATATATATATATATATATATATATATATATATATATATATATGTATATATATATATATAATATATATATATATATATATTATAATATTATATATAAATATATATACATACATATTAGTAGAACGTGAAACACAAATATCATGCCATAAAATTAACGAGGTCAAGGTGACAGTGACCTTGATGAGCTGGAGGAGGACGTCAGTCCACGACTTCTTGGAGACGGCCTCAAAGAGCTGGCGGGGCATGACGGTTGGCTGCACCCCAGCGTTGAGCTGAGTGAACCCTCCCTCACCCTTCTTCTCCTCCAAGTCCCTCTGTATCTCCATCCACGTCATGTACTCATCCGGGGTCATCAGGTACTCCGGCTTCACCCCCGCCACTGACGCCCCCTGACTCCTAGAAAATATGATTCAGATTACAAGGGGGAGGTTTAAGGTTTAGTCATCACTTTGCTTGCATTATTATACATGCCTTGGTGATACTGATTTCTATTTTATAGCTCTGCTTGGTTATAAATTGTTCTGCTTGAAACTGTACTTGTTACACCTTAGTTTATTTATTTTTATTATAATTATTTATCTTAGCTTATATTATTATTCATCCTACCTTACTTACTTATCTTAATTAGCTTATTTATTTTTTCTTAGTTTATGCATTTAATAATATTTTTATATTTTTGATTTAGCCAACACTTTAATTACTTAAAAAGTGCTATATTAAAAAAACAGAAATATTATTATACTACACATGTATTTGTTATAAGGAAATTGTAATAATGTATTAATGTAGTCACATATTATTTATTAATTATGTTCATATTCTAATGCATAATTACAGTCAGGAGAAATGATGATGACAATGTGGAGAAAAGAAGATGAAGAGACAAGAAGACAACGAGGAGACAAGATGAAGAGACAAGAAGACAACGAGGAGACAAGATGAAGAGACAAGAAGACAACGAGGAGACAAGATGAAGAGACAAGAAGACAACGAGGAGACAAGATGAAGAGACAAGAAGACAACGAGGAGACAAGATGAAGAAACAAGAAGACAAAGAGGAGACAAGATGAAGAGACAAGAAGACAAAGAGGAGACAAGATGAAGAGACAAGAAGACAAAGAGGAGAAAAGATGAAGAAACAAGAAGACAACGAGGAGACAAGATGAAGAGACAAGAAGACAACGAGGAGACAAGATGAAGAGACAAGAAGACAAAGAGGAGAAAAGATGAAGAAACAAGAAGACAAAGAGGAGACAAGATGAAGAGACAAGAAGACAACGAGGAGACAAGATGAAGAGACAAGAAGACAACGAGGAGACAAGATGAAGAGACAAGAAGACAACGAGGAGACAAGATGAAGAGACAAGAAGACAATGAGGAGACAAGATGAAGAGACAAGAAGACAAAGAGGAGACAAGATGAAGAGACAAGAAGACAACGAGGAGACAAGATGAAGAGACAAGAAGACAACGAGGAGACAAGATGAAGAAACAAGAAGACAAAGAGGAGACAAGATGAAGAGACAAGAAGACAAAGAGGAGACAAGATGAAGAGACAAAGCAAAGTAAACAAATATCATGCCATAAAATTAACGAGGTCAAGGTGACAGTGACCTTGATGAGCTGGAGGAGGACGTCAGTCCACGACTTCTTGGAGACGGCCTCAAAGAGCTGGCGGGGCATGACGGTTGGCTGCACCCCAGCGTTGAGCTGAGTGAACCCTCCCTCACCCTTCTTCTCCTCCAAGTCCCTCTGTATCTCCATCCACGTCATGTACTCATCCGGGGTCATCAGGTACTCCGGCTTCACCCCCGCCACTGACGCCCCCTGACTCCTAGAAAATATGATTCAGATTACAAGGGGGAGGTTTAAGGTTTAGTCATCACTTTGCTTGCATTATTATACATGCCTTGGTGATACTGATTTCTATTTTATAGCTCTGCTTGGTTATAAATTGTTCTGCTTGAAACTGTACTTGTTACACCTTAGTTTATTTATTTTTATTATAATTATTTATCTTAGCTTATATTATTATTCATCCTACCTTACTTACTTATCTTAATTAGCTTATTTATTTTTTCTTAGTTTATGCATTTAATAATATTTTTATATCTTTGATTTAGCCAACACTTTAATTACTTAAAAAGTGCTATATTAAAAAAACAGAAATATTATTATCATAATTTTATACTTTAGTTGTTATACTACACATGTATTTGTTATAAGGAAATTGTAATAATGTATTAATGTAGCACAATATTTATTAATAGTTAATTCAATGCATAGATTACAGTCAGGAGAAATGATGATGACAATGTGGAGAAAAGAAGATGAAGAGACAAGAAGACAACGAGGAGACAAGATGAAGAGACAAGAAGACAAAGAGGAGACAAGATGAAGAGACAAGAAGACAACGAGGAGACAAGATGAAGAGACAAGAAGACAACGAGGAGACAAGATGAAGAGACAAGAAGAGAAAGAGGAGACAAGATGAATAGACAAGAAGACAAAGAGGAGACAAGATGAATAGACAAGAAGACAACGAGGAGACAAGATGAAGAGACAAGAAGACAAAGAGGAGACAAGATGAAGAGACAAGAAGACAAAGAGGAGACAAGATGAAGAAACAAGAAGACAATGAGGAGACAAGATGAAGAGACAAGAAGACAAAGAGGAGACAAGATGAAGAGACAAGAAGACAACGAGGAGACAAGATGAAAGACAAGAAGACAACGAGGAGACAAGATGAAGAGACAAGAAGACAAGAGGAGACAAGATGAAGAGACAAGAAGCCAACGAGGAGACAAGATGAAGAGACAAGAAGAGAAAGAGGAGACAAGATGAAGAGACAAGAAGACAAAGAGGAGACAAGATGAAGAAACAAGAAGACAACGAGGAGACAAGATGAAGAGACAAGAAGACAACGAGGAGACAAGATGAAGAGACAAGAAGACAACGAGGAGACAAGATGAAGAGACAAGAAGACAACGAGGAGACAAGATGAATAGACAAGAAGACAACGAGGAGACAAGATGAAGAGACAAGAAGACAAAGAGGAGACAAGATGAAGAGACAAGAAGACAATGAGGAGACAAGATGAAGAGACAAGAAGACAAAGAGGAGACAAGATGAAGAGACAAGAAGACAACGAGGAGACAAGATGAAGAGACAAGAAGACAACAGAGGAGACAAGATGAAGAGACAAGAAGACAAAGAGGAGACAAGATGAAGAAACAAGAAGACAACGAGGAGACAAGAGAAGAGACAAGAAGAAAGAGGAGACAAGATGAAGAGACAAGAAGACAAAGAGGAGACAAGATGAAGAGACAAGAAGACAACGAGGAGACAAGATGAAGAGACAAGAAGACAACGAGGAGACAAGATGAAGAGACAAGAAGACAATGAGGAGACAAGATGAAGAGACAAGAAGACAAGAGGAGACAAGATGAAGAGACAAGAAGACAACGAGGAGACAAGATGAAGAGACAAGAAGACAACGAGGAGACAAGATGAAGAGACAAGAAGACAATGAGGAGACAAGATGAAGAGACAAGAAGACAATGAGAAGACAAGATGAAGAGACAAGAAGACAAAGAGGAGACAAGATGAAGAGACAAGAAGACAACGAGGAGACAAGATGAAGAGACAAGAAGACAACGAGGAGACAAGATGAAGAGACAAGAAGACAACGAGGAGACAAGATGAAGAGACAAGAAGACAAAGAGGAGACAAGATGAAGAAACAAGAAGACAAAGAGGAGACAAGATGAAGAGACAAGAAGACAAAGAGGAGACAAGATGAAGAGACAAGAAGACAAAGAGGAGACAAGATGAAGAACAAGAAGACAACGAGGAGACAAGATGAAGAGACAAGAAGACAAAGAGGAGACAAGATGAAGAGACAAGAAGACAAAGAGGAGACAAGATGAAGAGACAAGAAGACAACGAGGAGACAAGATGAAGAAGACAAGAAGACAAGAGGAGACAAGATGAAGAGACAAGAAGACAACGAGGAGACAAGATGAAGAGACAAGAAGACAAAGAGGAGACAAGATGAAGAGACAAGAAGACAAGAGGAGACAAGATGAAGAGACAAGAAGACAATGAGAAGACAAGATGAAGAGACAAGAAGACAAGAGGAGACAAGATGAAGAGACAAGAAGACAAAGAGGAGACAAGATGAAGAGACAAGAAGACAAGAGGAGACAAGATGAAGAGACAAGAAGACAACGAGGAGACAAGATGAAGAGACAAGAAGACAACGAGGAGACAAGATGAAGAGACAAGAAGACAACGAGGAGACAAGATGAAGAGACAAGAAGACAATGAGGAGACAAGATGAAGAGACAAGAAGACAAAGAGGAGACAAGATGAAGAGACAAGAAGACAACGAGGAGACAAGATGAAGAAACAAGAAGACAAAGAGGAGACAAGATGAAGAAACAAGAAGACAAAGAGGAGACAAGATGAAGAGACAAGAAGCCAACGAGGAGACAAGAGGAAGAGACAAGAAGACAACGAGGAGACAAGATGAAGAGACAAGAAGACAATGAGGAGACAAGATGAAGAGACAAGAAGACAATGAGGAGACAAGATGAAGAGACAAGAAGCCAACGAGGAGACAAGAGGAAGAGACAAGAAGACAACGAGGAGACAAGACGAAGAGACAAGAAGACAATGAGAAGACGAAGAGACAAGAAGACAATGAGAAGACAAGATGAAGAGACAAGGAAATAACTCAAATAGTGGATGAGGAGATAAAAAGACAACACGATGAAGACGGAAGAGACAAGAATTGAATGAAGAGACAAGAGGTTGAGGAGGAGACTAGCAGACAGGAGAAGACAGTAAGAATAACAAACAAGACAAGATGAAGAAACAAGGACGAGGCAAGAAGATAAGGAGGAGAAAATGAAGACACGATGGAGACAACAAGTTAAGGAAGCGCAAGAAATTAAGAAGACAAGATAAAGACGAGAGAAGACATTAAGGAGAAGACAAGATAAGGAGTAGACGAGAAGACATGGATGAGACAAGGAGATATAAGACAAGGCAAGAAGACAAAACAAGGAGAGAAGACAACGCACCTGAGGAAGATGAGGAGTGTGTTGTGCTGCCAGTGAATCTGTTTCACCCTCTCCAGGTGGTCGGAGGGCATGGGGTTGCTGACAGGGATACCAGGCACGGGACGGCCACACAGGTAGGCGATCATGTCGTAGACGGTGGGAACACGCTTCATGCCCTGCCCCCCTGTCCCCCCTCCCTTTCCCCCAGCCCCGGCGTGCTTTGCGATGCCTCTGTAACAGGGAAGTCACAGCAAGGTGAAACACTGAACTATCTCTCCTTGTTATTAAGTATTTTATCCTCAATGTTGCCGCTTCTGAAATCATTGCATTGGCTCCTCGTGCACTCTCACATTATGTTCAAGGTTTGTACAACAGCCTATCACGTCCTCTCATCAACTCAACCAGCATGTCTGAAGTCGATGCTAACTCCAGCAAGAAATTCCAAGACAGCTACGATCAATCAGTGGTAACCCTCTTTACATTCCTCGGGTGAAAATGAAAGCTGGAACCCGAGCTAATTCTCGGTTGCCGCACCAACTCTGTGGAATTCACTTCCTGCCAGTGTTAAATTAGAAGGAAATATAGTTTCATTCCATTGGTGTCTAAAATCCTTTTAATGCTGCATATCCTTTCTAACACTTTCACCCATCCATCGCATTGTTATACGATTATGAGATTACTTAATGCCTTAGTTTTGTCGCGCCACTCAGCTTGATCTTCGAGGATATTGGCTGACAAGAAGTCATCATTATTAATATCACATTCTTTGGAAACTATTCAAGCTGACAAAACAGTCAAGAAATAAGTAGCTGTATATTTTATGCAGACACCCGTCCACCTGTCATTTGGACGTGTAAAACCTGTAGCAGACAGCTAGAAATGTCACGGGATGGGTGCTGGACGGGTAAACAATAGGAAGTCTTCCAAAATCATAGATATTGTCAGCTATGCTTCGAAAATGTGTGTCACGTGTGTTTATTTCAGGTCATAAAACATATTCTCAAATGGCCGGTATGTATATCAGAAAACATGCAAAAATCCGACCTTGCATAAAGCCCTGAGTGGCTACATTTGGGCAAGTTTCATGAAGTATACACAACATGTGACCATTTACAAAATACAACCATTATGTCTTCTAATAAAACACACTCAAATGCAATGAAAATACAGACATGAAAACTCAAAATATATACAGAGTATGTACGTAAAAAAGTAAGTAAAACGAGACAGAAGACCGAGGGACAGTACCGAGGTTGACCTCGACAGAGAGTAAAACAGCAATACCACATCTATGGGGAACCTACATGGTCACTAGGGGGCGCTGTATGCAACCTGGGCCTGTGACGTTATCACGATCTTTACGCGAGCACTGGGTTTTTCTCAGTACATCTTTTAGACTCCAACTGTTATAAATATAAAGTGTAGCGGTGTGTACAACGTGTGTTAACAAATGCTGAATATAACGAATAAATGCGGCGTGATCAGTAAACGCTGGCAGTTGGCGGCACATGGACCGACATGCGCAACGGTGCCACCAGGATGATTGTAGTTCTGTAGGTTTCCCATTCTGGTCCCAACTCATAAGGAAGCCATTGTAAATGCGACTTACGCTCTGAGTGAGTCGGGGACAATGATGGGGTTGGGTCCGTCTGGCCAGCCCTGGGAGGAGAACCAACGCTGCACCGCGTACAACATCTCGTTCTGGAAGATGCCCTCCTCGGTGTTTTCGTCGGGAAACTGGGACGTCGATAAAGCCTCTGGTGGCGGGCGACTCAACAAGTCAGTTGACTTTATCTCTACCTCCGGGACATCAACAACGTTGTTGGTGGCGCCCTCTCTATGCGGTGAGTCTGGCGTGATTGTGTCATCTACAAAAAGTTAAGGGCATGTGGACTGCAAAGGTTTAGGATTTTACAATATATTATTTTCAACATATTTTTATGGAATTTTTTTTATATTGATAATTCAATAATGTGCAAATTATTTAAATTTTAATACATTTGTTATTTGATATTTTGCCATAAAAATGCAGAAATTATAGTATTCAGGCAGATTCTGAGGGAAAAACATACCACCTATTAGCTCCAAATGTTGAGTACTAATGCTTCAAGACCCACTGTACAAACTACCAGGAGCAAATGGCATGTCCCTGTATGTCCCTTCATACTGGAAATATTCAGAAAATGTACCTACAGTTACAAATAATTTCTTGTGTATATTGTTTGTAAAATAAAAATTCCTCTCGATAGTTTGTTGACATTGTTTGTCTACAGTAAAGATGCCTATTTTGAATGTTCTAGCACCATGCATTATCTGTGTGCACACGCGGGAAAGAAGACGCCGTGCTTACCTGTGGGGGTACCTGTCGACTGGTAGGGTTCGTAGCTGGATGATGACATGTCGAAGGAGGTCGTGGCCTCGGTGCTGGGGCGACTGCTGTTGTTTGCGGGGGAGGGGGCAATAGGGAGCAGCACTGCCTCCCCCACGTTCGCACTCTCCCTCGACATTGACTTCCTTCCCTTCAGTGTCATGCCCTGGAGACAGACACATGCGGTCAACAGTGGACGTAACCATGGCAACAGGATGATGACATATAAACACGGCCTACCAGCCGGCCAGCAGACGGACGGACGGACGGACGGACGGACGGACGGACGGACGGACGGACGGACGGACGGACGGACGGACGGACGGACGGACGGACGGACGGACGGACGGACGGACGGACGGACGGACGGACGGACGGACGGACGGACGGACGGACGGACGGACGAACTTGTAATGCAATTTTGGAATATCTTGAAAATAAACTGTTTTGTGCGACATGTGTAATATAGAAGCAATCACAGATACAGGTAAGTGACTTTCACAAAGAAAAACAACAAGGGGGCTCTCTACCAGGGACAGACTCGTCACTATATTCCATGTTCTATATCCACATTTAGATTCACATAACACATATCTATAAGTTTAGAGAAGTTCATCTCATTTCATTGTGGACATCAGTGTATCAATTCGAACACAAAAGCTTTTACATTTTATTCCAGTCATTACTGCTTTACACCGACTGTTATAAAATGTCAAAGCTGTAGCGTGAATCCATAAAACGTCTTGTGCCAGGCTGATAAAATATCTATCATCTAACAAGCAGACTAAACATTTGCAATGTACTGTAACATAGGCCTGCAAACGTAAATGCTGAAGTAGAAAAAACCGGTTGCTGTTGTTATTGGCACCAAACTTGTAAAGTAACTAAAAGAAACGTAATTAAATTTAACTCATTAGCAAAATAAACCTTGATGAGCTCGTTTATTCAACAGCCCTGGAAGTGTATCCCCAAAAAAGTTATCATTATAAATAATATAGTTGAAACTTGTCACCATGTGTCGCCACTGTTCTCTCAACTATTTCTCAACAACATTTACAGGGTCACTGCATAGGTTAAGCTGCAATGTCTGCCCCCCCCCAACAGCGTATTATTATACGGATAACTCTCACTGATTCACTCAATAAATCACTCACCGACTCCATATTAAAAATATCAGTGACCTTTCACCTTTACTCTACCACCAATACCTTCAATAAATTCAACTCTACAGCTACTTCAAAACACATCGAGGACCGTGTCACCATAGCTCAGTCAACGTCCAACATGCAAAATTCACTAGTCTAAAAATGCGCAAAACAAAACATGTGCAGCAACATGCGCATTTTCGCAATCGTCCAAAAACAAAACCGCTGCACCATGCTGATTGGTCGACTTGTTGCTTAGCAACAGGACTCGTCACCTCACCGAACAATGCCATGCGTTTTGTTATGGAAAGCAAAGCAACTGGGTTAGCAGAGTGTCATATATATACAGTGTACATACATCAGCTTCAGATGGGGACCTGGTTATGGGTGTTTTCTGCGAGAGCTGCAAAGTAAAGTGCTGGAAGAAAAGCCAGACATTTGTTAGGACACCAACGAAGGATAGAACAGACGATACAGTCGGAATAAAACGTTTTCTCCATTGCCGCAATCAACTCAGTGGTACTCGATCACGCCATCAGAGTTAATGAAGTCAGCAGCAAATATAGCATCACTTTGCTGTTATCAGTAAAAATTAAGTTTACGAATATCTGTTATGTAGGTTTATGAACAGCCTGCTTAACTGATTAATTCTGGATGAAGTTGTTAATAATATAAGAAAAATGGTTAATCACAATGTTTATATTTGATATTCACTTAGATTTACCCAAAGTGTAAAACTGAAAATATTAGATGCATGAGAAATATTTAAGTAAATTCAAATAATAATTACAGCTGATTCATAATTTAACAAGCAGCAGGACAGATCCAAAGACAAATGATAGGATTGCCATTAATTATCTCCCAATCGAGGAAATGTCTTGTTGTTGAACAAAGTATGACAAAGGATGATATTATACTGAAACATTTTAGTCATTTAGATTATAAAACTCAACGTTGACGTTTTACCATCAAACAGTAAGTGAATTTAGATACATTGTGTTTACCATAAATCTGGATAAATCCATTAAGAGACTCATAAAAATACACATGCCAAAATTAATTAGTTATGTAAATAGTAGTAATGTTTTAAACATGGCAGATATGTGCTGAATATTTTAAATCAACAATGGTTTAAGGGAATAAATGAAATGACTTAACATTTCCTATATATGCACTGTAAAGATACATGTATATTTATAAACTAACTTGTTAAATATATAATATAATAAGTTATTTAATGCTTCCTATAGAAATCTAGATGGTGTTTGCATTGTATAAGAACTTACTTTTACATTTTATTTTTAAATTAACCCATTAGGATGGGACGAATCTTACATTTCACTTGAATTGAATATCGAATCGAATATCCTTGAAATGTTGAATACGAATAGAATATCGAATCGAATATGAATATTCAGTGGCTTCGAATTCGACTAGAATATTGAGTTGAGATATTTCTTGCCAGAACCTGAACGATGGCTTCATCTCCGAGTCGGAGAAGTTGGCATTGATCTTTCTGGTTATTTTCTAACCACGAAAATGACTTCTTACATATCTTATGTATATATATATATATATATATATATATATATATATATATATATATATATATATATATATATACACACACAACAGGTTACAAAATGAAATCATTTACATACCTGTAAAGAATAAAATTAACAAAACAAACTGGTGAAAAACCCAATATGATTTGTGGCAGCTGCATCTAGCTCAGTGCTTATCATAACATCGGTAGTTGAGGTGACCCATAATTTATCGCGGCATCACTACATAAATGACCTTCACATATTTTTGTTTTATCTTAACCCTAAAGTAACCCAAACCGTAACTAAGCCTAAACTAACTTTAACTAATCCTAAACTTATCCTAAATCCTAACCTAAACCTTAACCCGACACTGCTAACAAGACCCCTTGACACAATACCGATGTTACGGTATCATAGAGCTATGTGTTGCCGCCACTGATGACACCACATTGCCAGCGAGCTTTGCGCCAGTTTGTTTTGTGAATTTTATTTGTTTTAATAATGTCAGTGATTTTATTTTGTAACCTAGTATGTATATGTATGGAAGCTATGCAACCAGTAGTTTGGCAGTTGTATGTTGTCGTTTTCAAAGTTAGGACACAAAGTAAAATAGTCGAGCGATATTCATTTATCTAGCTGCGAATTTTCGAATTTCTAACTGAATAGCGGAAAAAGGCTCGAATATTCAAAATTTTGAATACGAATTGAATTTTGTCCCTTCCTTAGTGTTCTATCGAGTGCTCTAAGTGGCTATTTAATGCTGTAATTCACTCAAAAGTGGCAGATGTTTAAAAGTACATAAATATGAGAAATAGTTTGCAAAGTAACATTCGAAATGTCTCCATATTTCTGCGGTTAATAAACAGAAGTGGAAAGGCATCATTTTGTTGTGTTTTTTCACCCGCAACTCAACAATCAGCACACAGCAGAAACACTGAGTGTAACGTCACCATTACAGCTGCTGTTACGTGGCATCACTGAGGTCATTCACACCAGGTGGCAGCACAAGTAGCACTAACCTGTTCGCAGACGATCTGGTGGTCAGTGCGATGGCGGGCGATAAAGGGGTAACAGGTCAAGAGGCAATTGTCAGCGGTCACTGTGATTGGCAGGTGGAAGCTGCAGGCAAAAACCGTCGTCACTCAATTCTGGTGACACACCACTCATGTCTGTTTCTTTATAATATTTGTGAGTTTATATGCATAATTTTGATCATAAAAACAGCTCCTTAAAAGGAGGGAGTCCATTGTTAGATGTGTAGTTAATATTATGTACTTATGACTACAGTATATGTATTATATTGTTATACTGCCTGCCAAATTGAGTTTAGTTACTTTATTAAGCTGGTAACAATGTTCATAATTTGAAACTTTACATCGTGCAATATGTTCAAATGATAAACAAAATGTCCAGTTTATGTTGAAAATACATTTTTCTAAAACCATACACTTTTTTAACCATAAATATTCGTATGCATAAGAACATCAAATGTATTCATTGCAGTATTAACAAACATGCTACTCGCACTGTCCAATTGGTGATATCCCAAAATCTGTATATGCATAGTGTTGTAAGCAACTTTACCTTTTAAATAAGTGCACTTGTTAAAGTTTACCGCAGAGTTGGGAACAATAAATTGCACAACAATATGCATGAAACAGATGTAGTTTAATGCCGATTGAACAGTGATGATATGTTCTGATAATGCTATTAGAACTGGCATAAAAATTATGCCCTCTGTAACAATGAAACATATTTACCTCCCTGTGAGAATGAATTCTTTCTTACTCCTAAATTCCCTTTGATCCTATCGCAACCTCCCCCAGTGCACCAACAACAAAACCACCACCTAGCAACATGTCCACAGTGAACCTACCTGTTACCAAGGTCATCCTCAAAGATGATGTTCTCTGTGAATGAGATGGGTTTGGCGCTCTGGAAGGTGATCGTACACGTGAGGACACAAGACTCCATCTCTGCCTCCATTTCACTCTCCACCACGTTACATGCTCGGATGTCTGCAAACAGTTCACCTGTGTCACCCCTCTCAGGTGGAGTAAACACACTCTACGCTGCTCACAAATCAGACTTGTCAAAGCAGCCTCCTCGGGTAAATATATTCACTCCTCGGGTTTACAGTTAATGTTACAACCATTAAAACCAACTTAGTTTCTGAATGTGAATAATGAATTTTCAATACTACTTCCACACTGAAAAAACAAATAATTATAATACTCTTTGCTTATATCAAACTACTATTATCACTTGAAACATGTTTTGTCAGCTAGTCACTTGATTTGAAGAAGGGTTGTAATGCGTGTTATAGAAATTTCTGAAAAAAACTGTCACCAAAAATGTATATCTTACAATAAATGTTTGGACTGAATGTTCTACATTTATGACTTAATGGAAACGATTTTTCCATGTATGAAAATTTGAACAAAAAGGTAACAAAATTCACATTGACTCACAGCTATTTCCTGCAAATTTGACAGTGACTGGAGAGACAGTGCTGCCATCTTCTGCTTCAACCGTGGGAACTGTGACCTTCAAGTTGGACTTCCTGAAAAACAGAATGGTGGCATGCAATACAAAAATATTATATTGTAAATTTTTCTATTGTTACATCTTATATTATATTTATAAAAAGAGCTTTGTATTCACCCTACACACACACATGCACACACATGCACACACACGCACACACACGATAGATAGATAGACAGAGGGATAGAGGGCGAGTACTTACTCCTTGTGGTTGGAGGGGTAGAGGGTGAGTACTTACTCCTTGTAGTCAGAGGGATAGAGGGCGAGTACTTACTCCTTGTAGTCAGAGGGGTAGAGGGTGAGTACTTACTCCTTGTAGTCAGAGGGATAGAGGGTGAGTACTTACTCCTTGTAGTCAGAGGGGTAGAGGGTGAGTACTTACTCCTTGTAGTCAGAGGGGTAGAGGGTGAGTACTTACTCCTTGTAGTCAGAGGGGTAGAGGGTGAGTACTTACTCCTTATAGTCGGAGGGGTAGAGGGTGAGTACTTACTCCTTGCAGTCAGAGGGGTAGAGGGCGAGTACTTACTCCTTGTAGTCAGAGGGGTAGAGGGTGAGTACTTACTCCTTGCAGTCAGAGGGGTAGAGGGTGAGTACTTACTCCTTGTAGTCGGAGGGGTAGAGGGTGAGTACTTACTCCTTGTAGTCAGAGGGGTAGAGGGTGAGTACTTACTCCTTATAGTCGGAGGGGTAGAGGGTGAGTACTTACTCCTTGTAGTCGGAGGGGTAGAGGGTGAGTACTTACTCCTTGTAGTCGGAGGGGTAGAGGGTGAGTACTTACTCCTTGTAGTCAGAGGGGTAGAGGGTGAGTACTTACTCCTTATAGTCGGAGGGGTAGAGGGTGAGTACTTACTCCTTGTAGTCGGAGGGGTAGAGGGTGAGTACTTACTCCTTGTAGTCGGAGGGGTAGAGGGTGAGTACTTACTCCTTGTAGTCGGAGGGGTAGAGGGTGAGTACTTACTCCTTGTAGTCGAGGGGTAGAGGGTGAGTACTTACTCCTTGTAGTCGGAGGGGTAGAGGGTGAGTACTTACTCCTTGTAGTCGGAGGGGTAGAGGGTGAGTACTTACTCCTTGTAGTCGGAGGCTGTCACAGTGACTAGGGCCTTCACTTGCATCATGAGGGGTACAGGGGTAAGTACCAAAACCTCAGGGTCAAACTTGATGGAGGGCGCCCTGAGCACCCCGACCAGATGAAGCTGCTGATAGGGGTTGGCATGGTCACCATCAATGATGAGTGGCAGGGTGACTTCGTAGCGCCCTGGACGGGCTACACAGATGAAACAGAAACATTTGGTATGAGCGAGTCAACGTGTGTTTATTATGTTACCCCTTTATACTACTTAGCAGTCGGGTCTGAAATGTTCAGGCATTCAATGTGGAATCCATAACATTAAAAGTTTTCAAACTATATTGGAACTATCATAGGAAATATAACGATAATAATAAAGCTTTATTTGCTATTTTCAACATGCAATCATGTCAAATAGGAATGTGTTCTGGCATTTGAGTCATGTAGGGCCTGTATACAATAAATGAAATATGACAAATAAATATATATATATATATATATATATATATATGTTCTTTAAAATGATAAATACAAATTATTATTTATATCTCATAAATATAACATATCTCTAAGATGTCTACGAAAATCTTAAATTATCTATTTAAAATAATTGTATTAAGTTAATAAATAAATATATCTAAAATGTCCTTTAAAATGATAAATTATCTACTGAAAAATTATCATGTTAAGCTAACAAATAAATAAATATTTCAATATATCTATGGTGTAATTATTATCGAGATTCTGCTACAAATAGTCTGCAACACTGACCCCTGTATCTTTAATAATATTGAATCCTCTGCCACATAAAATTGGTTGCTTGGTTTCTGATCTGTATTTAAGCACAAAGACCAGCATGGATAGATCCACAACTAAACAATTACCAACGTATCCCTTCAAAACGTTAGCTGTTTTTGCTAGAGCAAATAAAAGCCATTTAAATTAACAGGATACTCCATGCAATTATGATTCAAAAGTTTGATATCAAGTGACTCTTGAGAGGCATAATTTTCCCGGACATAATTGAAAAAATCTCTAACAACAGACCTCATTGGTCAATTCAGAAACTGAGAAAATCTCGGTTTCACATTTGCGTAGTAATGAATCTGCAATAGTTATTAAATTAAACAAGTCTGCAAACACACAAGAATTCAAACAAAAAGCAAAGGTTGGGTTCCAAAGGTTAAATATGTGAACTACAACTGTCTGGATTAGGTGACCTTGGCAACTAAGTCATAACTCTCCACAGGGGCAAATTACAGTCCCAGTTTTCAACTTCCGTTCAATTACCTGCTCTCAACTTGCACTTAACTGGGATAAATTCTAGAAAATGACAGTCCCTGTTTTCACCTTGCGTTCAACTGCTGAACGTAGGTTGAACAGCAAATGAAAGCACACTTCAATTGTTGAAATTCAACTACTCAAATTCAACTATTCATACAGAATCAGTTGAACTTCAACGGAAACTCATTTGAACTTCAACTGAAACTCATTTAAATTCCAACTAAATCATGCTCTCACCTGGGCAAAACAACACCTGCAGAGGCTTCGCCTCGCCCGGGTCAAGTTCACCGTGGATGCCTCGGTCCCTGTAGGTCAAGTAGGGCATGCCCCCCGGGTGCAGGAACTTAAAGATGCCGTCTTCAAGCACGCTGTTGCTCTTGCTCAAGTCCAGCGCCCACTGCAGCTTCCTCTTTGTGTTGTTCACCATCAGCGTGCCCTGTTACCATGGCAACCATTAGCACCAATCACATCACATCGATATCTACTGGTTTTTTTTAAACTGCGACTACTATTCTATTCTATTTAGTCAATTATACAGATCTGTTTAACACGTTTATTTTTTAAGCATTACAGTTCTTATGCAGGTTTTCATGAACATTGGTGTCATGTTTTCCTCTTAGATATATAATCAGTTGTTTAGATGTATTTATTAACATACGTACACATATTGTGAGCACTACAATATGGGCTGTTCCCAAAATGAAGAAACCCCTTCATCAATCAGTTTTATTCAATTTTCAGACTTCAGTGACACAATTTTCATCTTAAATTGTGCAAAAAAAGAATAAAATTGTAACAGTAATGGTAACTGCTTCAAATATAATAATAAAAGAGAGAATTCAGAATGTAATAGTAACAGGAGGGAGACAAAGTAATAGTTATTGTAATCGATTACATTGCAATGTAACTGACCACAGGCCTGGGTTAGATTGCTGTCACACAACTGAGGCTTCATTGACACAGCCTTTCTGTTGTAATCTGATGCAAATCCTCACCTATGCCAGCATCATTTAACTTACATTCTGGTTCTATATCAGTCATATTCGAATCCATCATTGTGTTTGTTATGTGTTTCCTGCATTACAAAATATCCTTTCCCCTCAGGAAGTGTCTCAACATTTGGTCCTGGCCAGAGAAATTTGAGTGTTAAATGTGTTACTGAATTCTACTCCTGAAGCAATTTGCCCGAGTTGTTGCACCCACAAACCTAATGTTTACACAATTTTTGTAATGTAACTTTCTAATGTGCTTCTCTACATTACAATATCTTAAATGTAGTAATGCTGATGTCAATTAATTAACCTTTTAAAAACCATCCATTATAAATCAAAACAAGTTGTAAATTAGTATCATTACTTACATACGAATGTGTTAAACATCAGTTACTTAATAATAACCACTACTAGTGTATGTATGTACATAAAAATAGCAATATATACATCATTTAAAGTATCTATATACAAATGTACCCAACGAATGTATTAATACACAACAAAGGCAATAAAGTGAAACAGAAGTCATTATTATGGAACAAACAGTCAAGACCACTCAATTCAAAATATGCATTTACATTAATTTTCATTGTACAAGATAGGAAATTGTGCATACAAAAGCAGCCAATGCACATGACAAGAGTAAACGCTAAGCAGCGTCGCACAACCATATGGTACAACCATAGTCTAAAGTGTCAATGAAACTATGCTTTAAATTTGTCACATCTTACAGAGTAATAACATGTGACAATACGAATATGGCATCTATCACCCCATGATTCCACGTACGTGTAATAGCGATCTAATTGTAGATATACCCTGTACAATGTTTGTTTAAAAACAGGTCAACTATATCCAACAAAGTATTAATACAACTCTCCACATTGTGATGTCAAACAACAACGTAACAACAATAAACAGTCAGCAACTGAACATGATGACTCCAGCGGTTTAATTATAATCACATTTATAACTCAAGCTGTACTTACATCCAACCGGCATTGGCGCTGTATTTACGAGTTAATGTTAGCACCGAAACTCAAATTCTCAAGTCATATTCCCACATACATAACCATCAGTCAAAAATACTTCCTCCTCTACACCAAATAACTCGAGGAATGGTGTGTGTGTGTGTGTGTGTGTGTGTGTGTGTGTGTGTGTGTGTGTGTGTGTGTGTGTGTGTGTGTGTGTGTGTGTGTGTGTGTGTGTGTGTGTGTGTGTGTGTGTGTGTGTGTGTGTGTGTGTGTGTGTGTGTGTGTGTGTGTGTGTGTGTGTGTGTGTGTGTGTGTGTGGGGTTGTACATATATATATATATATATATATATATATATATATATATATATATATATATATATATAACAAAACAATAACTGTGTGTATACGACTCATCAGACCTAGCGTTAGTGTTCTTGTACAGCGTGCACTGGCTGAGACGCCAGAGGACAGAGTTGTGGTAACAACCATTATAAGCGGAAACTTAGTACAGGGACTGAATAACAGATTAATAACCAGACGAAATAATAATTATAACCAATATCATAACATTAAAGTGAACCTAATCTTACCTTTTCAGTGTCCTAGAGAGCAGAAACAAGACAAAGACTCTGAAACCAGCTCATACCCAATAAATGCATCTTTCACAATAATGCTGGGTCCATTTAAAGACATGCACATTATTTCAAATTTCCCCCATGTCTGTTTTACCAACATCTGTGGTTTAATGTTTATATCAGAAACACATAAAACTGTCCAAAATTAATGAGGCACTATTTACTTCAATGACACAGTGTGCAAATCTGATATGTGTATTGTTTTTGACATCAGCTTTGTATTGTTGACATCAGCTTTGTATTGTTTGACATCAGCTGTGTGTTGTTTACATCAGCTGTGTTGTTTACATCAGCTGTGTTTGTTTACATCAGCTGTGTGTTTACATCAGCTGTGTGTTGTTTACATCAGCTGTGCATTGTTTACATCAGCTGTGCATTGTTTACATCAGCTGTGTGTTGTTTACATCAGCTGTGTATTGTTTACATCAGCTGTGCATTGTTTACATCAGCTGTGTGTTGTTTACATCAGCTGTATATTGTTTACATCAGCTGTGCATTGTTTACATCAGCTGTGTGTTGTTCATATCATCAGCTGTGTATTGTTTACATCAGCTGTGTATGTTTACATCAGCTGTGCGTTGTTTACATCAGCTGTGCATTGTTTACATCAGCTGTGTATTGTTTACATCAGCTGTGCATTGTTTACATCAGCTGTGCGTTGTTTACATCAGCTGTGTATTGTTTACATCAGCTGTGTATTGTTTACATCAGCTGTGCGTTGTTTACATCAGCTGTGCATTGTTTACATCAGCTGTGTATTGTTTACATCAGCTGTGCATTGTTTACACCAGCTGTGCGTTGTTTACATCAGCTGTGTATTGTTTACATCAGCTGTGTATTGTTTACATCAGCTGTGCGTTGTTTACATCAGCTGTGCATTGTTTACATCAGCTGTGTGTTGTCTACATCAGCTGTGTATTGTTTACATCAGCTGTGCATTGTTTACATCAGCTGTGTGTGGTTTACATCAGCTGTACATTGTTTACATTAGCTGTGCATTGTTTACATCAGCTGTGTGTTGTTCATATCAGCTGTATATTGTTTACATCAGCTGTGTATTGTTTACACCAGCTGTGCGTTGTTTACATCAGCTGTGTATTGTTTACATCAGCTGTGCATTGTTTACACCAGCTGTGCGTTGTTTACATCAGCTGTGTATTGTTTACATCAGCTGTGCATTGTTTACATCAGCTGTGCGTTGTTTACATCAGCTGTGCATTGTTTACATCAGCTGTGTATTGTTTACATCAGCTGTGCATTGTTTACACCAGCTGTGCGTTGTTTACATCAGCTGTGTATTGTTTACATCAGCTGTGTATTGTTTACATCAGCTGTGCGTTGTTTACATCAGCTGTGCATTGTTTACATCAGCTGTGTATTGTTTACATCAGCTGTGCATTGTTTACACCAGCTGTGCGTTGTTTACATCAGCTGTGTATTGTTTACATCAGCTGTGTATTGTTTACATCAGCTGTGCGTTGTTTACATCAGCTGTGCATTGTTTACATCAGCTCTATTTTTTTACATCAATTGTGTATTTATTTACACAGTGTACTGTTTACAGTTGAGGTGTTCTCTTTACACCAATAGAGTAATACTTAAGCATTGTAACAAATCATTTATACTTTACCGTTGAACTACCCACCATTTATATCAATGGCATATCATTTACATTCACGGTATAATATAATATTAGCGCCAAAGGTATCCTTGTTTGCTACCTACCTATTTTTGCTCTGGATAGCCTTCTTAATGTTTTGTTTAAAATGTTCTTGATTATCTATGATTAAAACTTATTATAATATATACCATATTATGACAGAGATGTTTGACCTACCTTGCTATGTCCAATGGAGGTGTTTGACGCCATCTCGTGCATGACGGGGGACAGGTAGAAATGGATCGTCTGATCAGACAGCAGCAGTGGCATCCTCAGCGCCGTGGCAACGACCTTCTTACTGGGTGTGTGAACTACGGTAGGGGCGGGGCGCGGTGGGTGCTGGAGGGCGTAGGTCAGGCTCTCCTTGGCTGGGTGGGGGGAGGGCGGGAAGGGTGTGTTGGGAGGGGGTGGCACCCCGATGTTGTTGATGGTTACTGGCATGAGGAACTCGTAGGCGGCAACCTGTGGGAGGTAGGACAGAGATGTGTATGTTGACTATGTTTTCGCTATACAAATTATTTTATATACGTTTACAGCAGGCATAAGTTTCATTATTTCGATTATGTAAATATTTCATGTATTGTCGAAGTTGCACTCATTGTTTTAAATATAATTTCATCTACATTTATTGTGCATGCATTCAATATACCCAGGGGTACATGCACTCTCTGTTTGTATGTCTGTCTGTCTGTCTGTCGCTCTGTCTGCCTGTCTGTCGTCTCTGTCTGTCTGTCTGTCTGTCTGTCGCTCTGTCTGTCTGTCGCTCTTGTCTGTCTGTCTGTCTGTCTATGTTCATCTCTATTTGTCTGAAACAAGCCAGGTAATTCAGAGGTTATCCTGCCCACAGGAGATCAACATAGCCTAAATTACACAAGCAGCCTGGCCGCACGTAATTATACATATTGTCTAAGCCTATAGTGAGTTAATTAGCAGTCACTGACAAACTGCCAAATCTTCTCCCTATACCAGTGAGACAATGGAACTTTTACAAATCAGTACTAGTTAAATACAAACCTCAGTTGGCTTGAAGACAAGCTGGCACTCGATGGTCTCATGGTCATTGAGGGAGACGACGAAGAGACCAGGGTTCCATTCCTGGTAAGCCAGGTCCGCTGGGAGGAAACAGACCAGGCGGTACAGGACAAGAGAGAGGGTGTAGGGAACAGGAGGCGAGGAGGAGGTAGACTACGATGGGAGGATGGAGATTTGGAGGGATTGGGAGAGGGATGGTGAATGACAGGAAGACGGGGAAGTGATGGACAGGGAGACTGAAGGGGAAGAACAATGAAGGGGAGAGATAAATCAAGTCAGCATCAAGGCCGGCCTCACCCTAACACTGGGAACACGTACGTAACACCAACACTTACACCTACACCAGCAGTATATGTACACCTACACCAGCAGTGTATGTACAACTACACCAGCAGTGTATGTACACCTACACCAGCAGTGTATGTACACCTACACCAGCAGTGTATGTACACCTACACCAGCAGTGTATGTACACAATTCAGTCTATTGTCTCTTTACAGGGGGAATTATTTGCTTGGTTAACTCCAATCAACTGGACATGTAATTTACTGTTTCTTTCCTGATAATCAGACAATCAACCAGACGTGTAAACAAACCTTTCCAATCATAAATTGCATGCACTGACTGAACAAATGTAAAGATAAATAGTTGATTTGTTTCTACATAAATTTGTCCATTAACTTTTCATAGCCTGTTTTTTTTCTAACTTGTCTGATAAAAATATGGCTATAATAAAACTACAAGTTCACCATCTGAAAGGGCTAACAAATAGAAATACCACTGTAATGGAAACTCTACAATGCCAGCTCCTCTGCCCAGAAAAGGCTGAGCAGTAGTATAATTCATAATCGGAAGTCTGGTGTTTTAAACATCAAAGGGTATTGCGGTTAAATTTGCTCACCTCAGCATTATTGCCAATTAATTTTGTTCGGAAAATGGAGGTTTTGTTTACCGTTTGAATGTGCATGTTGCTGGTGAAATCTTTCCACTTACAAACATTGTTCCTACGTTAATAAAGTAACTAAACACAACAAAGTTGGCAGTAAACCATCACTAGGTATGTTGTAGTCACAAGCATGTAATAGTAAATGAAACAAATAAACCCTAGGCGCTGACACCTGTGTTTAAGCACAATGAACACTCACCTGCTGTTTGTTTCTTCGGTGGAAACTGAATGGAGAAGTCTGAGTACCGAGTCAAGATGAACTCAACTTTTGATTCTGTTCCCTCCTTCAGACACAAAACAATCATTTTGCTAGTGCAGTGATTTCATGTGATTTCATGTCCCCTTGCAAGGTTTCATGATGTGGGTGGACACGAGAAAATGGCAACAACTCATGGAATTATGTTGGCACACCTATCATTCTGGACTGAATAAAGTTGCACGACTGAATTGATTGGATTAAAATTATTCAACATTTGCTGCCAGCTGCTTACTACCAGGTATTAGTGCATTTCGAAAACAATTAACTGAAAGCGAGTATTCAATTGTCGCCCTCTGTTCAGAAAATATAATGTGCCCTCTTTTGTGGGTAGACTGAGATGAAAAGTATATTTTGAAGAGGGAAGTTTTAATGTTTTGTGTGGCAGTGACGGGGTGATGTTTTGAGTATTCTGTTCAATAACGTTGTCTGAGATGATCCCTTAGTTACCTGGTTGCTGAGTGTGAAGGGAATTGCCCGAGTAGATCCGCAGAAAACACCTCCAAGGCTGAAAGCCGGCTGCAAACAGAACGACAAAGCAATGAAACGAGGTTATTGTAAAAAAAGAGTTTACTGTTCGGTGAATTTCACAATATCTGGTTATTTCACGGCATGTGGTGTGGAACTTACAGTTTGTACGATACAAAATGGCCCGTAGTGGTAATTCTGGTTAACCCTTTATTGCATTTATTAATATTGTGGTTTTTTTTTAGTGTGCTGTATACATATTCATACAATACTAAAAAACATTTAAAAACATATTTAAATAAAACAAATATTGGGGCTCAATTTACAAAAAAGGTTTGTGACTTTGAAGTTACTTTGTTTGTATCCTGCTGGTTTATTTTGATATATATCAGGGAATAACTGGTTTGCGACTGGAGAGTTACACTGTGCAATAGAGGGTTAATGTTTCACACTAGGTTGCACTATGCTTTGCTATTTGTTGATGACAACCAAAACTCCCCACTTGAGAATGCTCAACATATTGTGGGAGGCTTTCTACATTCAGTTGCTGTACTCACTGCACCATTGCAACTGTGTCTGTCAACATGTGTCAGCAAAGGTCAGTGTTTGTGTTTAGTGACACAAATATGACACCAGCTCAATAACACAGAGAAAACACACACAGAGGAATTGAGGGAGGAGGTTGGTGGGAAGGAATGGGGGAGATGAGGAAGGCGGTTGGTGGGAAGGAATGGGGGAGATGAGGGAGGAGGTTGGTGGGAAGGAATGGGGGAGATGAGGAAGGAGGTTGGTGGGAAGGAATGGGGGAGATGAGGGAGGAGGTTGGTGGGAAGGAATGGGGGAGATGAGGAAGGAGGTTGGTGGGAAGGAATGGGGGAGATGAGGGATGAGGTTGGTGGGAAGGAATGGGGGAGATGAGGAAGGAGGTTGGTGGGAAGGAATGGGGGAGATGAGGGAGGAGGTTGGTGGGAAGGAATGGGGGAGATGAGGAAGGAGGTTGGTGGGAAGGAATGGGGGAGATGAGGGATGAGGTTGGTGGGAAGGAATGGGGGAGATGAGGAAGGAGGTTGGTGGGAAGGAATGGGGGAGATGAGGGAGGAGGTTGGTGGGAAGGAATAGGGGAGTTGAGGGATGAGGTTGGTGGGAAGGAATGGGGGAGATGAGGGAGGAGGTTGGTGGGAAGGAATGGGGGAGATGAGGGAGGAGGTTGGTGGGAAGGAATAGGGGAGTTGAGGGATGAGGTTGGTGGGAAGGAATGGGGGAGATGAGGAAGGAGGTTGGTGGGAAGGAATGGGGGAGATGAGGGAGGAGGTTGGTGGGAAGGAATAGGGGAGTTGAGGGATGAGGTTGGTGGGAAGGAATGGGGGAGATGAGGAAGGAGGTTGGTGGGAAGGAATGGGGGAGATGAGGGAGGAGGTTGGTGGGAAGGAATGGGGGAGATGAGGGAGGAGGTTGGTGGGAAGGAATGGGGAGTTGAGGGAGGAGGTTGGTGGGAAGGAATGGGGGAGATGAGGAAGGAGGTTGGTGGGAAGGAATGGGGGAGATGAGGGAGGAGGTTGGTGGGAAGGAATGGGGGAGATGAGGGAGGAGGTTGGTGGGAAGGAATAGGGGAGTTGAGGGAGGAGGTTGGTGGGAAGGAATGGGGGAGATGAGGAAGAGGTTGGTGGGAAGGAATGGGGGAGATGAGGGAGGAGGTTGGTGGGAAGGAATGGGGGAGATGAGGAAGGAGGTTGGTGGGAAGGAATGGGGGAGATGAGGGATGAGGTTGGTGGGAAGGAATGGGGGAGATGAGGAAGGAGGTTGGTGGGAAGGAATGGGGGAGATGAGGGAGGAGGTTGGTGGGAAGGAATAGGGGAGTTGAGGGATGAGGTTGGTGGGAAGGAATGGGGGAGATGAGGGAGGAGGTTGGTGGGAAGGAATGGGGGAGATGAGGGAGGAGGTTGGTGGGAAGGAATAGGGGAGTTGAGGGATGAGGTTGGTGGGAAGGAATGGGGGAGATGAGGAAGGAGGTTGGTGGGAAGGAATGGGGGAGATGAGGGAGGAGGTTGGTGGGAAGGAATAGGGGAGTTGAGGGATGAGGTTGGTGGGAAGGAATGGGGGAGATGAGGGAGAAGGTTGGTGGGAAGGAATGGGGGAACATTTCAGGAAGAAACGACTGTGAGGGAACAACTAAATGAACTAATACGTGCTGGGATGACAACATGCGGAGAGGGTGGAGGGAGAGGGTCAGGACTAAGATGACTGGGAGGTTGCAAGACCAGGGGTGGGGGAGGTATGGATGGGAAGACAGAAATTATACAGGATGAATGATAGAAAGAAAACATCACAAGAGGACGAGTGCAGAGGCCACCTTACCTCAGACTTCAGGGAGACGAGAGAACAGCAACACACAAACAAACATTATGGCTATCTACTCAGTTTTGCACCAAAACAAATATATGTTTATATATATATATATATATATATACATATATATATATATATATATATATATATATACAGTAGAACCTGTCTTGTAGGGACACCTGTCGGGCCAAGCAAAAGTGTCCCTACATTGCAGGAGTCCCCTCGTTAGAGGGAAAAATACCTAAATCACATTTATGCCCACAGTTATAATACCCATAAAATGAAGTGTAATAATATCACATTTAATATTACAGTAGAACCCCTCATTTAAGACTGTTTTGGATTACCCTCTGGGTAATTCAATTAAGTATTAAAATGCACAAAATACAACTTAGAAAATAGTAAAATGAGACGACACATTAACAACATTTTTATTTATTTTGTTTGTGACATGTTTCATTATAAGTTTAATTTTGAATAATTTTAAAAATTATTATCTGATTGTTATTTCAAATTTGGTCTAAGGGGCTAAAAAGGTGCTGCCACCTCACGGCGTCTGGGTAATCACGCTGGTCGCCATTTTGTTTATCGTTTCACGGCGCAAAACGATCATTTACTTTCTGATCTAACCAT
The DNA here is from genome assembly GCA_025642075.2 of Ridgeia piscesae. Lineage (NCBI taxonomy): Eukaryota > Metazoa > Annelida > Polychaeta > Sabellida > Siboglinidae > Ridgeia > Ridgeia piscesae. The sequence goes on along the minus strand of JAODUO010001172.1, from coordinate 8,132 downwards.
GAAAACGACTTCTTACAACCGTCAAACTTCCTGTCTCATAACTTATATACACATTAACATGCTAGGTTACAAAGTAAAATCATTTAAATTCCTGTAAAGAACACAATTCACAAATCAGTATCGTGGCTACTCGACATTGCCGGCGCCGGTAACGTGCAGGCCGTGGATTACCGTGGTGTAACTTCAGTATTTTATTGCGGCGTCACTACATAAATGAGCTTCAGAAATGTTTGTTTTATCCTAAACTAATATGAAACTTAGCATAAACTCAGTAGGCCTATCTTACGTTTGTTGTCGCTCGACATAACTAGAAACTTGGAGAAAAATAAAATAACTGCATAGATCGATTGCGAGCGGCTGTAAATTTAAATGGGTCACCAGTTGTGGGTCGAGATCCCGTGCGGTTTCTCCGTTCCCAGCATCCATTGTACCGAACAGGAAACGGTCACCGCCATCTTTAAATATTAATGAAATATATTTATCAAAATAAAGTTATCTGTCCGCCCTAGCAGGTCAAAAATAACAAAAAATCGTTGTCCGCGTCCACGTCCACCAGGTGGCCGCTCATCTCAGGGATATTTCCGTTGAAAAGTGATCGGGACATCGGAACACTGTCCGTACATAGCAGGTGGCCGCTCGTCGCGGGGGCCGCTGAAGACAGGATCTACTGTATATATATATATATATGTATGCGTATGCGTATGTATATATATATATATATATATATATATATACATATATATATAGTTACACATCACTAAACGCCAATGTAATCATGGTGTAGTCTCTGCAGAACTTATAATTTGCTAACTTCAGTAATTGGTCTGAATTATCCATTTTAAGTATAAAATTGTTGTTTCATATTAGACCGAAATTAGCCACATTAGTCACATATGATATCAGGGAGCATGTATTAATTTCACTCACCACGTCGATATTGACACAGGGTGCTTCGACAGCGCCACCTAGGCGGATCTCTTGCACCCGCCCACCCCGAATAGCAATGTTGACACGGGCATCAAACTTCACCAGGTTGACAGGGATCATCTCCATGAGGATCTCGCAGTATCCCCCTGCTGGAATCACCCCGTTTGCTGGGGTAATCGTTAATCCAGGAATGGGGTTTGTTTCAAGGATCTGGGGAGAAAAAAAAATTGAATGATAAATTATTCAATATAAAAATGTGCTTTGAAATGTTATCTAACAGGAATTATATAATTATATCGATAACATAAAATTCTCATTCTACAACATCTTATAATTTGCAGTTTCAGCATTCCATACAACAGAATCAAAATATATCCATCAGGAATGATATTGATAAACCTAATCACCAGTTTTCTCATCTTACAGTTTTATTTTTCATCATAATAATGCTTGCTGATGGTATGGCTTTATTTGTTGAAAGTGTTCAATGTAATATTTTGTCTCTGACATCCAGGATAATTAAAAAAAAAATTGGTTTACATAATTTTGTTAAACAATCTATTACAGCTTATTAACGTACAGAATTAATTGGAATGAAATGTGAATAACAAAAACCATGACAAAGGTATCAGCAACTTAGTGGCTGATCATAGATAATTCGAGAATGGAGCCAGTTAAATACATTCCATCTTCAACAGTCAGATTTATTAAACTAACAAAAAAATTCACAGTCATTTTCCTGACAATTTTGCATGTCCTTTTACGTCCAGAGCTTTTTTTACTGTCCCACATTCAACATTGAACTGAATCAGTGAACGTCGTACTAATAATTATCACTCACGGATAATCCTGGGTAATGGAACCAACCAGCTCACATAAAACAAGTCTCTTTCATGTGACTTTAGCTTTGTTGGACTAACCTGAAAGTATGCATGATATGCACCACTGTTGCGAATACGTGCGGTTCTCGTAGTCGACAGATTCAGAGGCACTTGGCCAAACGATATCCTCTTGTCAACCAGCTGAACCATGGGAGTTCCGATCTGACAGTAACATAACAATCATCAAATAAATTTAACTGCCTCAAAACAGAAGCTCTAAAACAACACAAGTCACATTAAGCACAAATGTCTCACATGAACAGTTATGGTAATTATATTACTCCCACAGAGAAAGAAATCACACACGTATGATGGCACCATCTGGTGAATAAGAACCTTTATCTCCAGACAAGCAGATCATATAAAAATGTAAGTAAAAAACTGTAAATAACAATCATTGTTACATTTTATGAGAATGAACGATTCCAAAACATCTGCTTTAATCGTTTTAATTGACACTGATCAAATCTGGAAGAATCAATATCTTTGCCGATACTAGTGCTGTGCAATTTTTGCTTATGTGCAGAACAGGCCATTGTGACTGACTACTTGGTGACGGTGATGGGACTGCCCCTTACAGTTTATAGAGGTGATGGTAGTTGAGAGGCCTGGACAGGGTAATGGTCAACACATCCGCCTGGCATGCTGGTGGCCTAGGTTCAATATCCAGATAGGTACATTTGGTGTGAAAACCTGGCTCTTAATATTGGGGACTATGTATCCTTCATGGATTAGAGAATCATGTTAATGTCGATCCCGTCTCAATTTGGGACATTAAAGAACCACTGAGGATGACCAGTACCCTGGCAGTGACCACCCTCAGAGCCAGCATAGAAAAGTTGGCTTGAATTGACGTAAATGTTCTGAAAAAGATTGATTAGTTCAATGAGACCTCATAAGATCATAACGTTGTAACCACAATATATACAAACCAGTCAGTTAATAGAACCTTGTTAATAGATGACCTAGAAGACGAACATACCTTGGCTGAGCACTTGAGCTTCATGTTGTTGCCTCCGTGGACTTGAATGTTGAACTCACTGTGTTCGGGGGCCAGGAAGGAGGGGTGGAACACGACCTCGCAGTCAAGGTTACGGAACGCATCCACCACACCTGCAGCAGAGCAGAAGGCATCACAATGGTGGCAGGGCAATTTAAAGTTCTGCTTAGTTTTAACGTGAAATCATGTTATACATCATAGACTGTGTGTGCTGCGACAAATGGTAATGATTGTTGATGTTTGGGCAGCAACAAATTAGTAATTCTCACCAGCCAAAAAGACATAGTGTAAAGAATTAATTTTGCTGTCTGAAAATATACATTCATTATGGACTATACATCGTGTCTCCAGATTATAACAGTAACAAACTATAAGAGCTGAAACAACATACATTATCACACCTCTGAATCATAACAACGATTCCTAAACACCAGAAACTGTTCCAATCAAGTTTTCTTTTTTTTAAATCCAAAAACAAGATCTTTCTTTCCTCTACAGGTAAAAAGAAAGATCTTATTTTTGTATATAAAAAGGAAAACTTTTGATTGGAAAACAAATTATCCTGAGATAGTAATCCATAAAGTATTGATTACAAAATCGCAAATTAAGTTTTTCTACAGAAAGATTATTAGTAATTACTTATAGAAATTTAAATAAATTATAGACCAAACATGATCACAACTGACATAATTGGTACTGTTCCCACTGATCAGTAAATTAGAAAATGCATAATAGAAACCGATGTAGTTATTGACAGAATAATTACCTGTTGCCGGACGTATAGAGAACGCAGTTCCTCGTTTGCCAAGGATGGGTGTCCACGTGAATGTGGCAGGGAAGTTGAGCTTATTGTAGAGCGTAATTGTTCCACGCACACCTACCAAATCAACCACAAGACAACTTATTGTAGATGGTAGTTGTCCCACACACACCTACCAAATCAACCACAAGACAACTTATTGTAGATGGTAGTTGTCCCACACACACACCTACCAAATCAACCCCAAGACAACTTATTGTAGATGGTAGTTGTCCACACACACACCTACCAAATCAACCACAAGACAACTTATTGTAGACGGTAGTTGTCCCACACACACCTACCAAATCAACCACAAGACAACTTATTGTAGATGGTAGTTGTCCCACACACACCTACCAAATCAACCACAAGACAACTTATTGTAGATGGTAGTTGTCCCACACACACCTACCAAATCAACCCCAAGACAACTTATTGTAGATGGTAGTTGTCCCACACACACACCTACCAAATCAACCACAAGACAACTTATTGTAGACGGTAGTTGTCCCACACACACCTACCAAATCAACCACAAGACAACTTATTGTAGACGGTAGTTGTCCCACACACACCTACCAAATCAACCACAAGACAACTTATTGTAGACGGTAGTTGTTCCAAACACACCTACCAAATCAACCACAAGACAACTTATTGTAGACGGTAGTTGTCCCACACACACCTACCAAATCAACCACAAGACAACTTATTGTAGATGGTAGTTGTCCCACACACACCTACCAAATCAACCACAAGACAACTTATTGTAGATGGTAGTTGTCCCACACACACACCTACCAAATCAACCACAAGACAACTTATTGTAGATGGTAGTTGTCCCACACACACACCTACCAAATCAACCACAAGACAACTTATTGTAGATGGTAGTTGTCCCACACACACCTACCAAATCAACCACAAGACAACTTATTGTAGATGGTAGTTGTCCCACACACACACCTACCAAATCAACCACAAGACAACTTATTGTAGATGGTAGTTGTCCCACACACACCTACCAAATCAACCACAAGACAACTTATTGTAGATGGTAGTTGTCCCACACACACCTACCAAATCAACCACAAGACAACTTATTGTAGATGGTAGTTGTCCCACACACACCTACCAAATCAACCACAAGACAACTTATTGTAGATGGTAGTTGTCCCACACACACCTACCAAATCAACCACAAGACAACTTATTGTAGATGGTAGTTGTCCCACACACACCCTACCAAATCAACCACAAGACAACTTATTGTAGACGGTAGTTGTCCCACACACACCTACCAAATCAACCACAAGACAACTTATTGTAGACGGTAGTTGTCCCACACACACCTACCAAATCAACCACAAGACAACTTATTGTAGAGGTAGTTTTTCCCAAACACACCTACCAAATCAACCACAAGACAACTTATTGTAGAGGTAGTTGTCCCACACACACCTACCAAATCAACCACAAGACAACTTATTGTAGATGGTAGTTGTCCCACACACACCTACCAAATCAACCACAAGACAACTTATTGTAGACGGTAGTTGTCCCACACACACACCCCAAATCAACCACAAGACAACTTATTGTAGATGGTAGTTGTCCCACACACACCTACCAAATCAACCACAAGACAACTTATTGTAGATGGTAGTTGTCCCACACACACACCTACCAAATCAACCACAAGACAACTTATTGTAGACGGTAGTTGTCCCAAACACACCTACCAAATCAACCACAAGACAACTTATTGTAGATGGTAGTTGTCCCACACACACACCTACCAAATCAACCCCAAGACAACTTATTGTAGATGGTAGTTGTCCCACACACACCTACCAAATCAACCACAAGACAACTTATTGTAGATGGTAGTTGTCCCACACACACCTACCAAATCAACCACAAGACAACTTATTGTAGATGGTAGTTGTCCCACACACACCCTACCAAATCAACCCCAAGACAACTTATTGTAGAGGTAGTTGTCCCACACACACCTACCAAATCAACCACAAGACAACTTATTGTAGAGGTAGTTGTCCCACACACACCTACCAAATCAACCACAAGACAACTTATTGTAGAGGTAGTTGTCCCACCACACCTACCAAATCAACCACAAGACAACTTATTGTAGATGGTAGTTGTCCCACACACACCTACCAAATCAACCACAAGACAACTTATTGTAGATGGTAGTTGTCCCACACACACCTACCAAATCAACCACAAGACAACTTATTGTAGAGGTAGTTGTCCCACACACACACTACCAAATCAACCACAAGACAACTTATTGTAGACGGTAGTTGTCCCACACACACACTACCAAATCAACCACAAGACAACTTATTGTAGATGGTAGTTGTCCCACACACACCTACCAAATCAACCACAAGACAACTTATTGTAGATGGTAGTTGTCCCACACACACCTACCAAATCAACCACAAGACAACTTATTGTAGACGGTAGTTGTCCCACACACACCTACCAAATCAACCACAAGACAACTTATTGTAGATGGTAGTTGTCCCACACACACCTACCAAATCAACCCAAGACAACTTATTGTAGATGGTAGTTGTCCCACACACACCTACCAAATCAACCACAAGACAACTTATTGTAGATGGTAGTTGTCCCACACACACCTACCAAATCAACCACAAGACAACTTATTGTAGATGGTAGTTGTCCCACACACACACCTACCAAATCAACCCAAGACAACTTATTGTAGATGGTAGTTGTCCCAACACCACCTACCAAATCAACCACAAGACAACTTATTGTAGATGGTAGTTGTCCCACACACACCTACCAAATCAACCACAAGACAACTTATTGTAGATGGTAGTTGTCCCACACACACCTACCAAATCAACCACAAGACAACTTATTGTAGATGGTAGTTGTCCCACGCACACCTACCAAATCAACCACAAGACAACTTATTGTAGATGGTAGTTGTCCCACACACACCTACCAAATCAACCACAAGAAACTTATTGTAGAGGTAGTTGTCCCACACACACCTACCAAATCAACCACAAGACAACTTATTGTAGACGGTAGTTGTCCCACACACACCTACCAAATCAACCACAAGACAACTTATTGTAGATGGTAGTTGTCCCACACACACCTACCAAATCAACCACAAGACAACTTATTGTAGACGGTAGTTGTCCCACACACACCTACCAAATCAACAACAAGACAACTTATTGTAGATGGTAGTTGTCCCACACACACCTACCAAATCAACAACAAGACAACTTATTGTAGACGGTAGTTGTCCCACACACACCTACCAAATCAACCACAAGACAACTTATTGTAGATGGTAGTTGTCCCACACACACCTACCAAATCAACCACAAGACAACTTATTGTAGATGGTAGTTGTCCCACACACACCTACCAAATCAACCACAAGACAACTTATTGTAGATGGTAGTTGTCCCACACACACCTACCAAATCAACCACAAGACAACTTATTGTAGATGGTAGTTGTCCCACACACACCTACCAAATCAACCACAAGACAACTTATTGTAGATGGTAGTTGTCCCACACACACCTACCAAATCAACCACAAGACAACTTATTGTAGATGGTAGTTGTTCCAAACACACCTACCAAATCAACCACAAGACAACTTATTGTAGATGGTAGTTGTCCCACACACACCTACCAAATCAACCACAAGACAACTTATTGTAGATGGTAGTTGTCCCACACACACCTACCAAATCAACCACAAGATAACTTATTGTAGATGGTAGTTGTCCCACACACACCTACCAAATCAACCACAAGACAACTTATTGTAGATGGTAGTTGTCCCACACACACCTACCAAATCAACCACAAGACAACTTATTGTAGATGGTAGTTGTCCCACACACACCTACCAAATCAACCACAAGACAACTTATTGTAGATGGTAGTTGTCCCACACACACCTACCAAATCAACCACAAGACAACTTATTGTAGATGGTAGTTGTCCCACACACACCTACCAAATCAACCACAAGACAACTTATTGTAGATGGTAGTTGTCCCACACACACACTACCAAATCAACACAAGAAACTTATTTAGATTAGTTGTCCCAACAATCTACCAAATCAACCACAAGACAACTTATTGTAGACGGTAGTTGTCCCACACACACACCTACCAAATCAACCACAAGACAACTTATTGTAGATGGTAGTTGTCCCACACACACACTACCAAATCAACCACAAGACAACTTATTGTAGATGGTAGTTGTCCCACACACACCTACCAAATCAACCACAAGACAACTTATTGTAGATGGTAGTTGTCCCACACACACACCTACCAAATCAACCACAAGACAACTTATTGTAGATGGTAATTGTCCCACACACACCTACCAAATCAACCACAAGACAACTCAGTGTGTGGTTTTCAAACGTTGACATTTTTATTTTTAAATAAAAGAAAATACAAAACCAAAAAAAA